>JAYJMH010081628.1:0-10072 GCA_036873815.1 Phacellophora camtschatica | reverse complement strand
AGTTTCCTTCATAAATCTTAAACTTCTTCACTAAAAACAAACAGTATATATATATATATATATATATATATATTCTATACAAATATTTTATCATCTTTATTAATTTAATAGTACAAGCTAGTTTTAGGGTCTGCTTATATGAGCCCCGGCTGGCACTATCTCGGCAAGGTGTGGTGTTTTTCATCCCACTTTTACATATTCAACGTTCATAAAATGTTCATAACACGTGCATTATGGGTGGGAGTTTGATTCTAAAAGCTAGTCTACCGTTTATATGAGTAAAATGTTAACATAGGCCTGGGTTGATATGATACATTGCTACCTCGGCTAGGTGAGATCTCACAAACAAAGGCGTTGGTGAGATCTTACCTCACTGTGGTTGGCCAAGACTCGTATAAACGATCACTTTTCAATTATAATGTATTAAAATTATATCGCAAACAAGTGAGATCTTACTTAGCCATCATATAAATAGGCCCTTGGGCATCAAACTTTCTTAAATTTCATATTATACAATATGCAATTAAAAATATCTTACATCGTATCGTACAGGTATGGCATGACGAAAAACATCAGATTGAAAAAACAAAATTATCTTTTGATGTGTTCTAACAATAATTCAAATTAATTACATTATTTTAAAAATACAACAACAAAAACACTTCGCAACATACATATATACCTGAAAATAATCACACAAAATCTATGATCAGGTTGTCTCAGAAGCATCAACAATGAAATAAACTTACCTCGATTTCATTCCAGCTTTGACTTCAACATTTCTGTCAATACTGCTAACAATTCTGATGGTAACATAACCAGCTCCTGAATCCTCGTCTTTTAAGAATTTATTAACCCTAGCTTCTATTAGACGCCCAAGAGTTGACTGTGGTAACCCTGTGCATATTAAAACAAAGGAAACATCATGTTAGCATATGGGCAACATGTAAGCAACCCTCAACCTTAAATGTCATACAAATATCTGAAAAACTCTAAGTCAATTAAAATAAGTTTATGGAAGAAACCAGGTCTTGAGCATGAATTCAATTAGATGGTGCTGCTTTTCAAAGCCAAACTCTCTATGAGAGCGTGAGTTCTGATCCACTTGTCGGAGCTTATAACTACAAAACCTACAGCCAACTCAGCTGTCTATCCTTTCGAGCTCAGTAAATGAGTACCAGCTCGGCTAGGGTAAAAGGTTAATCAAATCTTGCAAAGGAGTAGCGCCCTCTCTTACACGCCACGGGTAGCAGCAAATGTAGTAGCGCCCTCCATTTTCTCAAAAATAAGACATTTTATTCGAAAACAATGTCTTCTCGTGCTATATGATTCACAAGTTCATTCTAAAATTGGATATGCAATTAAAGCTTATGGCCTTGCAACAAAAAAGCACATGAAAAGCTTGCAAGTACTGCAAAACAGGATACTTGGTATTCTAATTTTCAAAGATGGAAAACATCTCACAAATTCTTTACACAAAGAAGCACACATACTCAAGCTTGAAGACTTTATGAATTCAAGGTTGCCAAACTAATGCATCGAATACAGTATGACTTGCGTAACACTCCGGAAATTTTCGAAAACTATTTTGTTACAAATCACAACAAACATAACCACAACACAAGGCAAACCAATGAATATCAGATTTACAGGTCTTACAAAAAATGGGGTGACAGTATGCTCCTCAATAAGGGCGCAAATATTTGGAATAATCTTAGTCCAGCTATTAAAAGTCTTTCAAATTTCAAACTGTTTTGTACCAGACTGAAATCGAATTTTATTACAAAATATTATAAATTGTCAGAAACTATACATACACATATACATTTGTGTTTATTCTTTTTATATATACATTTGGAATCGTTTTATATATCGTCACATTTAAAAATTGTAAACGTTTTGCTAGATCTAACGTAGCTAGTTGCGTACTTAGACCTTTTCGTTATTGTTAAAAATATAGATATATATATGCTTTTATGGACAGTCATTAATAGTTTTAAATAAAAAGGCTTCAGGTTGCCTTTGATCTTGAGGCTAGCCTATTGACTCATTTTTACTCAATAAGATTTCTGAAATCTTGAAATTATATTGACGTTTATATATATTTATATATATATATATATACATATATAGAGCTTGTATTGTAACAAAAATCTTGATATTTTAAAAACTGCTATTGCAACAATCAAACGTATAATAATTTTTAACTTTAATCTATCAACTTTATTTTCAAATAACTCTATCAATTCTAGGCCTATAATTCATGTTTATTTAAAATACCACAATATGGTTGCCTGAAGAAAATTTGCAAAGAGAAATAGCACAGCAAAAGATTCAACAAGACAGTTTGAAAATAAGCACAAATCCAAATATTTGTGTTTCATTTTTGCAACCATCTGATGCACCTGTCATTTGTTGTCCCCACCCTGTGGGGTAGGCCGGACAGGCCTACAGGGTATTGACATTTCTAGCAACTTCAGTGATCAATATCCCCAACCTCGGGGAGGAAAAGTGTGTCGGTAGCCTCATCCTCAGACTGATAAAGATGTTGATTTTAACGATAATATGAATTCGCATAGTCAAGTCAATAATCCGTCCATGGAGCAGAAATATCTCGTCAATAGCCCGTGGGTTGTCTGGTCCCCCAGGTTGGGGAAAACAAATTATAGGTTGGGGAAAACAAATTAATACTACGTATATCGCATCCGGAAAAATCATCCATTTCTCTCTCCACACCCCCGATTTGATTCTAAATAGCAGACGCCATTTAGTAATTGGTCATATCTGAGTTTATGTATAAAAAACCAACGCAATTCAAAATATACATAAACTCAGTTAACCCTTACACGGCGGAATTTATTTCTGCTCAACAGGCAAATCATTTGCAACTTAAATTTTGCAGGAGGTAGCACATGCATACCAACTTAATGCATATGATAAATTTACGTTCAAATATATGAAATTGATATTAAGTTCTGCCCGCATTTACCCCCTGAAAATAAATATTATTATTAATTTACCTCCTGAAAATACGACGTTCTACGCTGTTTATCAATAATGGGCGATATGGCTCTTACAGGGATAAAAGAGTTAGAAACCTCTGAATTGAATAAAAATTATGTTCTAATTTTAACCACCGGAAAGCTTCAAGTTTCAGGTTGTTTACCAATCGAGTAAATGGATCTTTTGTTGGGAAAATAAATAAATAAATACTAAAAACTCACGTCTCGAAGTAAATCTGTTTTCTTTTCGTTTTTCATCTTTGCGTTTCATGCATCCATCACAAATAAATCTACCAAAAATACACCAGTGTCACTAATACAATACAACGTAATCGAAGAAAAAACAAAACATTGCATACAGTGAAATTAGATTTGAAAGTGTTCAAATTTTCTGTTAGTACATGTGCGGTCTTCAGAACTTTTTTTGAGTCATTGCACCATTTTGCACCTTGATTCATTGTTATCTAAACTAATAGTCCAAGTTATTGTATAAATCATTTGACAAGTAAATCTTAGCAAGATATACGAATATACAAATTTGACAGCAGTTTTGCTCATGGTAAGGAAAACGTTTTCAATCATATTTCTGCAGACTGGGACATTTATCCCCCCCCCCCTTCATGTGTGCAGCATTTTCTATCGTCTTCAGCAAGATATGAATTACCAGTATGTTTTCGAAACTGTAGTTTTATAGGTCATAGTAGATGTCGTCATAGTATAGGCTGCAGTATAGCGTCCAGCAATTCAGTTTGTTATGCTAAAACAATTCACACAATTCAATTTTATTCTATTAAATTAAACAAATGTTGTCCATACTCACCCAGATCCCCAAATAAAATCTAAATGTAAAACACAAATTTGGTGAAGCTTTCGTCCACAATCTAAACACTCAACAAACCTAAAAGAACAATGGAGTAGGCACATATGAAAGGATGAAAAATGGATATCTGTCAGTGCATGGGCATCTGGAAACGCGCATTGTTAGCTACTTGTTTTGCTCTGTATCTTGGTTTCCTACTGCCCAAGAATTACTCAACACCAAAGTTTCCTACTGCCCAAGAATTACTCAACACCAAAGTTTCCTACTGCCCAAGAATTACTCAACACCTAAGTTTCCTACTGTCCGTGAAACAGGAAAAGAGCCGTTGGTCGTTACCGGCTTAAAGAAACCAACGACAACACAAAACGAAGCTACAATATAAAATTAAATGCAGCCAAAATGACAAGTATATATTTTGATACTTCCCATGCTTGATCTTGAAGTCAAATAACCGTAGACTGTAACAGAGTAACGTTGCATTCAAAATTCAACCAAATTTCGACTTCTCAAATTAAAAATCCATCATAAAAAATATTAAACCAATTCAAAAATTCTTACGGTTCAGATTCTAAATGATCATTCTTCAGTTTTTCAAACTGCATTTTCGAAATTTCTTGCATAATGCCATTCTCATCTCCAATATTAATTTTTTCTGTTTCAAATTCTGCAAAACATTTCTCACAGTAGTGGTATTTGTTCTGGAAGCTGTAGTAAGAAGCATCTCTGGGTATTTGACACAAGTGCTTTCCATAGCAATACAATACTTGCGGACTGAAGACGTGCTGTGGTACAAAAAATTTACACGATTACGCTTATTGTTGTTACATTATCCAAAAAAAATTACAAAAATTATACAATACAATTATAATACCTGCATAAAGTTAGAACAACACTACAGGGAAAACAAGAATATTACAACCCAGCCGCCACTACATTCAACATCTAGCATTAAAAGTAACTTCACAACAAATAAATGAAGATAAAAAAACATCATCAACTTGAGAAGAAAGTTTTGGCATTGATATTTACTGCTTTGTCAATAAAAGCGTCCGTTTTATAATATGTAGCACATCATGGTTTCTTCGAAGATGTTTTTATTTGGCTCAATAGTCAGCCTTTCATAACCATACAAGAGAACCTTCACTCATTATCCAAAAATTAAATACAGTATAAACTCATCATCCAAAAATTAAATACAGTATAAACTCATCATCCAAAAACAAAATACAGACTCGTCAAAGTAAAGTGTTTTGTGTTTACAATAAGCTCCCATAAAACAAACAATACCAAAATAAATTTCAAGCTGAATTTTGTTGCTAAATAAAATAACCAAAGATTGTATGGTAACACTTAAAGGGCCTGTTTATATGACAAAAATCATCCCAATTCTCAGGTTATTAGCTCAATTCCCAATTCTTAGATTATAAGAGAAGTCACCCTTCATTTTTATGGGCCATGTGCTGAAAGATGAGAGAAATTAAGACAAAAGGCTGAAATAAACGCATGCGTACAACTGGTATTTTCATCCCACTTTCCAGCTTTCATCCCACCTTCCAGCGTTTGTATGGAAAATTGCATCCCACCCGGATGAGATTCCATCTCTCGCAGAGTGAGATCTCATCTAACCGGGATGGCCCATCAACCATAAAAACGCAAGGTGAAAAATACAAACGATTCTATAGGAAGCCGGGATCTCATCTCTCCGCTTAAAGCCTGGAACGTGGGATGATTTTTATAAACAGGCCTGAAAAACAGGAAATTGAATATTCTGATAAAATTCCAGCCTTGAAGCAGTAAATTCTGATAAAACCTCGCATCGGTATTTGCGCACTGCCGCGTTTGTAAAAACTCACTTAGTTAAAGAGCTTGTCAAAAGCCCATTGCTTTTATTGTTCCCTTTTGAACACACGAAGGACAAAAACAAGGCAGTCACAATTTTAGTGATGAGATTGACTCGTTGCAACCATTTTTTGTTTGCTTGCAGTCACAGCCATAATTGATGCTCAATTTAATTTTTTCCCGATACTGAAGTGTGCTTGCAATAAAATTGTACCTCTATAGCTTATCACTGCAAACAATTTGCCTTCCCTTGCTTCGGTGCCTCGTGTTGGCCAAATTTGAGTTTCATATTACACGAAAGTCAATATTAAGCCGCAAAGCATCAATGTTAAGCAATGTGTCTTTCACAGACTGGTTATAAAAAAGTAGTGTCTTATTGTCCGAGTGCTTGCAAAACTGTTTCAATGATAACAACAACAACTTCCGAAGTTTATTTGTGCCTGCGAGCGGCGCTCGTGTACTCCCGCCCCGGAGGAGGGATACTTCATTGCAACGAAGACATTTTACTAGCTGTCCTAACGGGTAGCTTTTTATTCAGATTTCTATACATATCTAGGTATATATAGTTTCACCATTAAATCTTGTTTTTGGTATATTCTGAGACTAAATAATACAGATCGGTTGTGGTTGAAAAAATATACAGTCTCAGTAACAATAGAAATCCTCCAAGACGCACACACCGTAAGAAATCCTCTTAGATATACATAACTTTAACAGATAAGAACAAAACTAATAGTTCTTCGTCATTCAAATAGCGCCATGAAAATGTTTTATATGCACTTAACGTTCAAAACAGATTAATCCTATTTTGCAGTCAGAATAAAACGACTTTAGGCTAGACCAAATACAAACTCAAGACGGCTAATGCATTTGTGGTACTTTATGAATAATTAAACAAAACACGGTAAACATAAACTCGTCTTCTCTTTAAACTTAAAGATGGTTTTCAAAAATCCAGATCGTATTACAAAAGAAAAAGAAATCCTGTAACAATTGAGATAAGTGCATTATCCTTAATGACCAAACTTTAATTCGATCAGATATATTTTCAAATTCGGAATTACAGATTACAGACAAATTTATGATCCTCTTTGCCAAATCTATTTTCACTGCTTGCACCAGTGACAGTGCAAACGGAACATTTTCTCATATTTTTGCGTCAATTGTCATTTTCGGATTGTTTGTTGTTACTATAATGTTATTGCAATATAGATAACTACAATTGCTACAATTTGTTACTGCATTGTTACTACAACATATAACTACAATTGCTGCAACTTGTTATTGCAATTATTACAATTCGTCATTATAAATTGTTACTGCAATCTGTTACTACATTGTTACTACAATTTGTTACTACATTATTATTACTAAATGTTACTATATATATACATTGTTGCTACAATTTGTTACTACATTGTTACTACATTTTGTTACTACATTGTTACTGCAATTTGTTACTACATTGTTACTGCAATCTGTTACTCCATTGTTACTACAATTTGTTACTACATTGTTACTACATTATTATTACTAAATGTTACTATATATATACATTGTTGCTACATTTTGTTACTACATTGTTACTACATTTTGTTACTACATTGTTACTGCAATTTGTTACTACATTGTTACTGCAATTTGTTACTACATTGTTACTACAATCTGTTACTACATTATTATTACTATTTGTTACTATATATATACATTGTTGCTACAATTTGTTACTACATTTTGTTACTACATTGTTACTACATTTTGTTATTACATTGTTACTGCAATTTGTTACTACATTGTTACTGCAATTTATTACTGCATAGTTACTGCAATTTGTCACTACATTGTTATTACTATTTGTTACTATATATATATACATTGTTGATACAATTTGTTACTACATTGTTACTACATTTTGTTACTACATTGTTACTGCAATTTATTACTGCATAGTTACTGCAATTTGTTACTACATTGTTACTACATTTTGTTATTAAATTGTTAATTGTCTGTTACCAAAATTGTAATGAAATGTGTTACAACAATTACAATTACTACAATTTGTTACTACAATGTTGAACATTGAAATTCATAAAATTCTCCAAAGTGTGACTCACCTTTCTTCCACAACAATAACCTAAACCCTTCATTGCAATGTTAATATCTGTTTCAAAGATTTCAGAAAGCTGGAAATAGTAAAAGGTAAATTACCATCAAGTCTAATAGAACACAAATGTATTGTCTAAAAATCTATGGAATGAGGTATATTCGTTTTTCATTATATGTATATTCTTAATTTAAAATTCACTGCAAAACATTGACAGCTGCATGCTGACCAGTCACAAAGAATAATAAAGAATTACCTGAACTTTTCTCAGCAAAAACAGAAGTCAATTCAGAAAAGTCCTAAATTTCCACTGCAAAAATAAGCTCCGGGCATTTTTTTTCTTACCAAAAAAGCATGGTTTGAATATAACCATAAATCTAAGAATGCATCTCAAACAGACGTCTGCGAACGTGCAACCGTTTTTCCCTGATTCTGCCTAGCAATAGCTCTTGCAGCCCTTGATACAAAGACAACAAACACGCACAGAAAATATTTAAAAAAATAAATAAGAAACTCTTCCCATGAATACAAACCTTTGAACAATATCGATATACTCTTGATGTTTTTCGATTGTATAACCAAGCATTATCGAACATCAGTCGCATGTCATCGCAAAACTAAAAAATACATATTCGATTAAATTATATTGGGTATGAAAAAACACAAGGGAAATGAAAATCAATTCAAGAAAACAATTTATGTAATGGCTGCAGGGTTGAGATCACGTGATAATCACGCTTTCGGTGGTACAGTTTTTGTAATTTGTGTCCATTGTAACTTTTTATGACAATAAAAAAGTTTTGCCGGAACCTTCCAGTGCAATTCTCAAATTAAAATTTTTAAAAAATTGGGCTATTATAAAATCCTTTTCCCGTGGAAGATTTGATTGACGAATTTAAAAAATGAAACAACGTAACAACTATGGAGAAAATTTCCGCTCATAGGTAATTCAATAAAAATTATCTCTGTAACTGCTAAAACGTCAAATGATTGGATGGAGAATAAAGCTATATTTCATTCACAACCGTATGATAACAAGCATCAAACCAAGTCGCTCTAAGCCACTACTGCGATATTTACTATTGTCAAAAAAATCGAATTATCTTTTGGGTAAAAAATATTTAAGTTTCACAAAAAAATATTTCCCACACTGCACCACATATTAATTTAACTGTGCATACATAGAATGCAACACAATACAACACAGTACAAACTTTTCTTTGCAAACTAAACAACACAAAAGAAGCAAGCATAACATGTCAACTTGATATTACTTCATAATATAAACTAGAAAGTAAAGACGCACCTCCCAAGGATCTTTATATTCGCCTTCTTCTAATTTCATTCGTATCGTTGTTAAATCCATTGGATGTTTTACAATGGTAAAATAATCCTGAAAAAGTCCATTCATCGTAAATGCCAGTTCATTAGCAAGCCAACTTATTAACTATTTACTTCAACATAAAAAAATGTTTAATTGCCTTCTGCCGAGTAAATGCCACTATATTGTTCAAGTGTCAAGAAAGCTACGATTTCAAATGGCATACCACTGGCGAGCTGTTTATCCTTTCGGTAAATAAGTGCCAGTGTTTGACACTGAGGTAAGTGGTCAAAAGTGACCAGGAAGAAGAATGGCGCCCATCCCCAATCTGAGATGGTAGTAACTATCGAAAAAGGAGCCTCCAGCAGCAGCCAACTTCCTTTATACTACTATTTTTGGAAATATTTCTTGGTGTCATTATTGAAAAAAATTAGTAAGATAACTCTACTAAATAAGGGTTCATGGAAAAAGATGGTGACTGAAATTACATCAAAGTTAAGATTGTTGAAGAGTTAATTAAAATGTGAAGTCAGTATGAAGAATGATTAAACTCAATTTCGAAACAATGCAAACTTTCGTACGCTCACCAGTGGCTATATTTTTTGAAAATTAAACCATAGTGGCGTTTACTTGAGAAACTTCTGGAACTCAAATGTTAAAAGTCATCATTTTAAGATTCAAAGAACAAAATTCTCCACACAACTCTATGTTACAATAAGCTGAAATGTGATATATAAAACTGTAAAATGATTTCAAAAATGTACTCACAGGTATTCCAAGTGCATCTGGGTCCACAGCCTGTCGAAACGGAAATGATTCTGGATCAGCAGAGTAAACCTTTTCATGAATTGGCAGAAAAGCCTCCATAAATTCCTCTTTCGTGAAAACTAAAAAGATATAACCTTATATTATATAAAATCAGTATATTGATTTGTCCGTGATAAAAGTGCTTAATACATATAAGTAGAGCGTAGTATACATAGAAT
>JAYJMH010081617.1:0-10073 GCA_036873815.1 Phacellophora camtschatica | reverse complement strand
GCATTTTATCGAAAAATATTGAAACTTATTGTATTTAATTATCTTAATATATCATCATTATTATCTTGCTATTTGTTACTTTAGATTTTAGATATGTATTGTATATTATGTAATTTTAGTTTATTTTCATGATTAATGTTTACAATTGTTATTATTTTTAGCGGCCCAAGCTAGTTAGGCATCAGTTTTTCTTGGGTTGTATAGAATACGTGTATGATGTCATGTTAGCTTTAGATGTATTCTATGAAGAAATAAATTGAAATTGAATTGAATTGAAATTTAGAGCACCTTAATTGCCAGATTTTTAATAATTCATCCGGAATCTAACCATATATAACATGCAATTGTGGAATACTCGCAATGCGCAGCATTTTCAGGGAATTTTGAAACATTTGTCTGAAGAGCGCTTTACGAGCGCTGACCTTCTGTTACTAATCCGAAGCATCGTATAGTAGAAATTTTAGTGGCTCAAGAACCGATTCTTGTGGAACTTCAGATAAAACTCCGATGGGCAATAATGAACAATGAAATGGAATACAGGAATGTTCTAAAAATAAATGTTTAAAAATATGACATTATTAAAGTTTTTGCGTAGGTTTTGTTGAATACGAGAAAGCTCTCGAACTCTCCGTTAATTCGAACTGTTTTGTGTATTCCTCGAGTGCTTTTAGTGTCCCTTTGGTTATCTCGATATCCACTCTAGTAGAGATAAGTAAATTTTAAAAATTATATTTATGCATTTTTATTTTTATTAGATAGTTTTATTTTTATCGCATTAGAAGTATTATTTTCATCGCAAAATTGTAAATACTTTTATTTCTAACTTTAGCCATTTCAGAATTATAAATTTTTAATTTCAAATGGCAATAATTTGGGTTTTGTTGCTTTTGGACATAACACATGTCTTCAAATTTAATATTGCACGCATTGTTATACGCCTGCAAGCCAATGCAAATAATATGCTGTACAACATGATGAGACCATGTGGTCGTATATATCTCAGTTGACATCTGCGCTTTTGTTGAATTAAAATAAGCCGTCCGTCATACGAATATTTTATAGTTGTTATTTTTTGACTGGCAAATAATTCACATTTTGTGTTGCTCTTGATGATTGTAAATGACAGATGTTGGTTTATTGACGTATGTTATGTTTTGCATTTGTATGGAGGGGTGAAACTTGTTTCGTTCACTTGATTATCTATAGTTTACATTCATTTATAGTTGATACTGATACTCATCGTTGAAGAATAGATGCGATGAACTTTTGTTTGGAAATATGCCGCATTAAACAACGCTATGTGTCTGTGTTCAGTTAGTGGAGAATATTTCAATCTGAGAAGAAGAAACTAACTCTAATTCTAATTTCTAACTCTAATTTGTGTCAACCTGTGTTTCGATAACTTAGGGCTTTTCAAAGGAAGCAAATGTTTCTTCGAGTTAAACTTTTTCTAGAATTTTTAACTTAGCAGCAGGTGAATTAATATCTCATCTGTGATGAAAACCAAGAAAATATGCTATTAAGCTCAAACATTGGTGGTTGTAGAAATTGCATTTCGCTAAACGGTGGAGTTTTGGCTAATACATTATTGGGATTATCGAACGAGCAATGTTCATGCACACATATATGCAATTGCAGATTTTCTACTAATTGCATTTGGCTGACTGGAGTTCTTTGCTTATATATTATGGTGATTTTTCGAACGATAGACAGTTTCAGTTCATAACGAAGTGTTTGTGAGATGGGTGATGCGTCTGAAAAAAATGTATTGCTGGGACTAGAAACGACTATTAGTCCTGTAAGTTGGTGTTTTTTTAAGTCTATGCACACATCTTGTAATAAGAAACTTAAGTTTGGTGTTGGTAGCAATATTTATTAAATCTGCCGGCATTTTTAAAGCCAAAAGCACATTTTCTACATTTTGGAAATATTTTTTCAACAATTTTAAGGGGTCTTTTATAGGAAAACTTGTGTGTTTTTTTTCTTGATTTTTGTAATGACCGTGGCATTTAGGGAACTTTAAGTTGGTTTTGATTTTGATCATTTATTTTTTATAAAAAATCATCAACCGAACAGTCAGGAAAGCAAAAAGTAAAAATTCTACGTTAATTTTGTTATGTTTAATGGTTTGTATTGAATGAATCGTTTGCGAGATTGCAGAAGACTCTCAAGGTCCTAGTCCGGGGAATTTTCGTCATTTTGTTTGGAAATTTGGACCCCATTTCTCAAACTCTCAAGAGGATGAGAATCTGTCTGAGATAGCTAATCTTCTATATATAACCAAACCTAGCTAAATCAACACTGAAAGCTCTCAAGAGACATGCAAAGCAATTTGAGTGAAAGTTTACTGTATGGGGTACCAATTAAAATCGCAGCACAGTTAACGCCGCTATCCCTGAACTCTCAAGGGGAATGATCATTTATTCTCAACTCTCAAGAGGAATGATCATTTATTCGAAATAATGAGTTTTTGAGATCGAAGCTAAATCAATACCGAAGGATATATGAAGGTTTTAAGGGATATATGAAACATTTCATCGGGAAATGGGCCTAAGTAAGTAAGTAAAATATACGAAACAATTAGAGTTAACCGGAAGTTCGCGTTAGAGAGGTTTATCGGCACAAATAGCGAGGTTTAGATGCGACATAGAGTACGACATAGAAAACAGTTGAATTTAAAATTTAAAGAGTAAACTTGTGAAAAATGTTGTTCCCATGGGGGAATAGAACGTTGTGCTTTTCAGCTTTTTACATCTGCAACGAGAAATCGATCATTTGGGAAAAAGGGCTCAAGACTCTGAGAAAAAGAGGAAGTTGGCAAAAATTATGGCGACAGCAAGAAGGCCTAATATACCAAGAATGCACCTTTGACATTGTGAAAATAGAATATAAGGTTTACAAAAGTTATTTCTTTTGTTTGCTGAATCTTCTTTTGGAGTGCATTTTCCAACCATGTACCTGGAGTCTACTCGCACTCGTTCTGGATATAAACCTCACTAATTCATCATGTTTGGAAAACCACTTCAACCTTTTCTCAAAAAGGTATTTCCTTTGAAAAGCTGATACTGAAATTATCGTGCTGGTGGTTGTTATTTACTTTCAATATGTTTTTAATCTACTTTTTTACCATGCTTTACCATCAAGTTTGCAGTTCGTCTTAATTAAAACACAGTTTTTTCTGCAGAATCATCAGAACAGGTTCAGTGTACTAATTTTTAATTGGGAATCTATGTAATAGATTGATAACAACCTGCACAAAATTGATTTGTACAAAGCACAAAGTCCGTCAAAAAGTACTTTATTATTAAAGACGTGCTTGTTTTGTGTCTGGGTGGGGCTGCATATAATTCAATAAACCAGTAGAGAAATTCAATTTATAACTCAAACAAGATATAATATGCACAAAACTACGTAACCCGTATGACACTTCATGTGTGCATGGCCGGTTTAACCTTCAAGGGGCCTGTAAGATAGTCAGCTGCTGCATGTGTGTTCCATGTATTGCTCTTAAGCCTAGTTTCTACTTAGGCCTTTTCTCAATAGTAATATTATTACTTGTTCCGGAATAGCTTGTCCAGAACATAATTTATCCTATGTTAAGTGGACAACATTAAACTATTGAATAAAAACAAGCGTTCTTGAACATTTTGGCAAAAGCTATAACCTTATCCTAGATATGTATACCCTATTGGCATTATTGACATACAGGAACCCGTTACACTGACCAATATAGTTACCCCTGGACCTAGTTTCCACCGGAGAAAGATTTTGAGTGAAACAAATTGCGACGTTGCTATTTCTCCAGCCAATCAGATTCTTTAAAAATGTCACTATGTCCGGAATGTTTTGCCCAGTGGCAGTTAGGCTTTTACCTGTTTAATATCTGGTGTTTGCTCTTGATTTAAAATCAAACCATAAAGGAAAATATGATAATGCTCTATGCAGAAGCTCTATGTGAATATATGGAGCATCTATGGGAATGCTCCAAGTTTGTGAATAACCTGTAAAAATAAATAGTATTCAGAAAAACAATGCCTAAACAATATACAAAAATATGTAAACTATTTTGTTTACTTAACTAAAGATTTGTGTTACTCGCCCCTACTGAGTTTTAGGGATAGTAGCTGCTCCGAAATAGAGATGTTGTTCATATTATTATGCATTATGCAGTATGCATTATGCCAAAACAAAGCCTGTGTTTGTGTCAAGAAAGAAATGCAAATATATTAGAAACGTGAACTGTCTTGAAGGATCCTGGAATGGGAACTGAACAAAAATAACCGTAAACGATATTGCACTTTCTGTTTTTAGACAATACTTTTACGTTATTTTACTCCATGATACGTAGCTGGCTAGCCTGATCATTTCCTCTGGACGATAACGTATTGAAAAGTTAGGAGCTGCTTTTTGTTAATCTATAGCATTTTTTTAGCTAAGCACATGTTCAGGTCAACTGAGGTTTTTTCTTTGGAAGGCCAATTTTTTAAATCTTGTTAGGGAAGAAATGTTTTCATTTACGTAGCTAATCGCCTCCAAGAAATCGCATTATCTTTAAAAAGGTTGAAGTAGATTTTAGAGAACCCCAGCACTTGTTTGAACTTTTTTTGCTTCTTGCTAAATGGATAAACTATTTTGGCTACCAGACTCAGCCAAATCAGATTCATAATTTATAACTAGTTTGGATGGTTACTGTATGTTGCTCGATGACCTATTTAGCAAGAATTGTTTTCGTTGCCACCATCACGTATGATTTTTTTTAAATTTTTTTCTTTCAATTTAGGCTGTCCTCGCATGGAAAAGCAACTTGTGTTCGTTGTTTGAAATGGAGGTTGAAATCAAGGAAGGCGTAAATCTCATTGCAAGAGATCGTAATGGTGAGGGAAACTTTTTGTTTTTAACCCTTTCATGAGCGGATTTATTTTTGCTAAACAGGCAAATCCTATATGCAAGTTTTATTTTGCAGGGGGTAGCACATGTAAACCGACTTAATTTATATGATAAACTTTCGTAGAAATATCTTAAATTAATTTAAAGTTTTACCTGCTTTTACCTCCTGAAAATGTAACGTTTAGGTTGTTTCTCAATAGGCCATATGGCCCTTCACGGGGTGTAAGAGTTGTGTGGTTTTCATATATTGCAAAGAAAAAATATGTTCCCATTACACAGTCTGTGATTTGTTTTGATACGAGTTGCCTAATATCCAGATTATCTCCATAGCAATCTAGCAGCACACGTCCGAAATCTATGCATCTTTTTGTTTCATCGAAGGACAACTACTAACTGAAATTGCTTAGTTTTTTACGCTACAAAAAATATTTGGAAGTTTAGATATTATTTATTTTTATTTTGAGGGGATATGTCCATATAAGATTAGAGGGTAGAGATCAATGATACTTTCAGATCAATAACTATATGCTTACTCATCAAGCGCTTGAATGGCCTTCTATCATATTCATATCCAAGTTCAAGCCTCGCATTCATGCTACTGAAAGTGATAACATGAAAACGAATAGGTGTCCCAGCGAAGCATTTTACTTGCATGAACAGTGGGGAAATTTTGTTTAATACTGATTTATTTAAATTGGTAATCAATAAAAAGCATCTTTATTGATCATTCTTAAGAGAATTTTCAAGGATAACGGGCCAAGTGAGGCACAATCCTCGCCTAAAAGGCCTAAAATCCCTTACTCACAAACGTAACCCTTCAGCTAACTGTATGTAAGCTAAATTATTGATCTGAAATTTTAATTCTCGCATTTCTGCTGCTGAACATGACTACATTCAGTAGCATGAACAGAGCTGCTTCAATAAAGATTTGTTTTGAATGAAAGTCTTTTTTGAACATTCTTCAGATAATTTGCAAGGATAATAAGCTCAGTGAGCCGCAGTCTTCGCCCAAAATCCCTTCTAACTCACAAATGCAACCCTTGAGATAACTGTATATAAGCTAAATTATTGATCTGAAATTTTAATTCTCGCATTTCTGCTGCTGGACATGACTACATTCAGTAGCATGAACAGAGCTTCTTCAATAAAGATTTATTTTGAGTGAAAGTCTTTTTGAACATTCTTCAGAGAATTTGCAAGTATAATAAGCCCAGTGAGCCGCAATCTTTGCCCAAAATCCTTTCTAACTCAAGTATGCAACTCTTGAGCTGGCATTTTGTGTGAGCTGGGAAAGTTCTGTTCATCATGGATTAAAAATTTGCAGCGATAATGGTCCTATTTAGCTACAATCTTCACTAAAACACCCGATTCACGAATACCACTCTTAGCTAACAGTAGTTGGTAGCGGTAACGTGACCGTGTACAGATCAAATATTAATGTGACATCTAACATGAAGGAATGGAATTATTTGTGAAATTTTTCAATACGTTTTAATAAGATTTGGTTATAACCAGCAGTTGTTTCTGACACGCATTTTTATTTCTGACATGACTATTAAACTCATTGGATTTAACATTAGATGTTTAATAAACTTTTAGGATTGATTTTAGACTTCCGGATTAATTTCCATTATTTTTTCTCGTTCATTAAAAACAATATGAATTGTTTAATTGCGCATTGTCTTAAAGGCAGTCTGTCTTGCACTTCATTGGTTCAAAGTACAATAGAAATATGCTAGAACCCAGATCCTTGTATTTGTTTTTACCCTGATAAAAATACTGAAAAGAGATGTTGAGGTGATTATGTTGCTGTTTTCCTTTGTACTTTGAACCAATAAAGTGCGAGAAAGACTACTTTTAACTTACTCGATTGACTGTCAAGCACGTGACTGTTAATTTTACTCATCATTATAAAGAAATAAAGAAACATTTAAGGAATCTGATATATCTAATGAAATGCGAGACAGACTGCCTTTAAAAATGTATCAAACGTGAAAAAATGTTTTTAAATTGTTTTTGAAATAGCTCTTTGACAGGATGACTTTTAAGGCCTGCTTGCAAGCGGTAAGGATCACCCCAGTGGTGCAGTGATCCGCCCTTATTTGTTTTATCCGTTTCCTTCACAAGGAAGCATTGAATATATGCTCGGATTTTTGATAACTGAATTATCCTCTTTTTACGCTTGGATTATTCTGGTGGTAGGATGATCCGCCCCTCTTGTTTTTCTTGCATTCCTTCAAAAGAAAGCCCGAATTAATTCTGCTCTGATTTTCGGTAATTGAATTATCCTGTTTTTACACTGGCACCATCCTGGTTGTAGGATGATGGGCTCACTTTGCAAACATAATAAGACGATCTCCCTCCTCGTCTTGGTAAAATAGGATCCAGGTACCCGAAGTTAAAAATCATTTGTTTGTAGATCAAATGTATTATTGTGTTAATCATAGAAATATTATTGTATGTAGTAGTATGAGTATGAATTATTAATTTATCATCGTATTATTGTTACACAGTATTCTTATTATATATGGTTTAAATGAGCCAAGTAAGCTGTTATACTGCAACAACGTAAAAATTACAAGAAGAAAAAATGATTTGAACATTTATTGTCGTTAAGACCTGATAAAAATTTATGGGTTATACTAGACTTCAAGTCTATTTCGTTTCGTCAATCATTAAAAAATAAAAATATGTCACTGCGAAGGAAAATACGCTGTGGAGGAGAGACCTTTTGCTGAGATTTTCTCCTCCGCAGAGTATTTTCCTCCACAGTGACATATTTTTATTTTTTACTCATTAACGAAACGAAATAGACTTGGAGAAAGTCTAGGGTTATACGGGACCAATGCAACTATAAAATTATTTCTGTAAAATTCTCGGTTCCATAAAAATATGTAAAAACTGCTGCATTGAGTAATTTTGGTAAGAAACCTATATTGTCGCAATTTTCTTTATTTTAAACTTTGTCACTTTGTGAATTGTTCACCAATGAAAACTGTTTTGTTTCTCTTGATGAAGGTCAAGAACTGGACATGTTCCTAACTCTCACAAATTTTTTGGGGTGCATTTTAATAAAAAAGTTACAGAAACTACCTTGTCTCGCTATATTTAGACCTTAAAAAAATTAAGGTTCTGTAAAAGCTTAGAGGAGATGGCATTCCTCGATATATTGAGAACGAAATAATAATTTGTGCTTTGGCACGAAAGAGAAAGAGAAAGGGCAAGTCTAGTATAAGTTTGAACCGGTCTCGTATGATCCGTAAATGTTGACGAATCCCTTTATTGATGGATGATCTTACTCAGTAAAAATGCATGCACTCAGAACAATATATTTTTTGCAGGAATGAGTGATCCTTACGTAAAAGCAAAATTCAGAGGAAAATGTGTCCACAAAAGCAAGATTGTAATGAAAAATCTGAACCCAGTGTGGAATGAGAAATTCAACATATTCTTTGACGACGTGGATACTAGTCTTGTTTTTAAAGTTTATGATTTTGATCGTTTGACTTCAGACGACCAAATGGGCGTGGCAACACTTAATGTAGGAGATCTTGAAATTGATAGGTAAGTGCGGAAAAATCCAAATATTTTATCAATGAAGGAACGGCTTTGGAGCAAAAAACGTTTTTCTTGTTTCTCGAATTATTAGTTTTTTTTTTATTTTTTATACTATTCCATTGTTTTCGTGTTTTTTGTATTTTTTTAATTTTTATTGATCAATTTTTACTGTTTTTATTGAAAAAGCGAGAATTTTTGCAAACTTTATCTTTTAACGCAAATAACCAAAAATTCTTATTTTGAAAAGCATTGGTCTTGTGAAAAACAAGATTTCAATTTGCTTGATTTAAAATTTTAACAACAACCTCGTTCTTTATGATATTTTGGGTCTGGTGATTTGCAAAATTACTGTTTTTTTACTTATTGACTTTAGGTTACACGAATTGAGGTTGGATTTAATCAACCTTACAGGACTTCAAGAAGATCTTGGTCAAATCGTTGTCACCGTGCTAATTACGCCAAAGGAGCCTGGGGACGCTTCTGAGGTATGTTCATATTTATTTTAACTCCTTCACACCGAGAAGGGCTATACAGGAGGTCAATGCGGACGGAACTTCATCTCTTTTTCAAAGATATCGTCATGAGTTTATCTTTTGACTGAGGTTGGTTTGTATGTGCTACCCCCTGCAAAATCAAACTAAGATATGGTTTTTTACCGTTAATTATAAATAATTCCGGGCGTGAAAGGGTTAGTTAATTTGTGATTGACTATCACTGAGTTATGTTCGATGAAACAAAACCAAATAGAATATTTTTGCTGTTGCAATCTGCTGAAAATACGACATTCTAGCTTTTGGAAAACCATTAAAGCTCGGTTTCTTTAGAACAGCTGAGAGATTACTAAGTAGACTTTGGCAAACAAAGCATCAAACTCTCGCATCAACATCAAGGAAGAACATTGTCAAAACTGAAACTCCTCTGTTTTTTTTGGATCACCCGGAAGATCTCGTTCTTTAAAATTTTGCAATTTTGGTTTAAGTTATTTTCAAAATTGAACGTTTTCTGCCATTTTATTAATCCAGAAGCCTGTATCTTCTCGGGTAATGATCCTTGTAAAAGTTTTGCGCAGATGTCAGGTGTGAGAAAATACGTCTCATTAATCAAATTTGCATAGTTTTATGTTTCATACTGGTTTTTACTCAGAGCGTTAATTGGGTGTAGCCTCTTCTTTGTAAAAAATGCGTAAGGCAGTTAGCCAACTACCATGTTGTCGCAGACATTACGTAAATGATGTTGTTTTTCTTGAAACCTGCTAACCTCACTCGCAGGGATATTTATTAGAAACGAGGCTTTTGAAGCTGCTTTTTGTATTCTCTAATCTATTCACTTTTATTAAACTAAGGGTCATTACTAAACAATGTAAAGCCACATGTAATGTAAACATGTAATGATATGGATAATTTATTTGAGAAGGGCCTGCTCATATTGCTAGGTTTGGCGCATGTCAACAATATTATCCACGGTACGGTTTTCAGCGCTAAAGACCAAGCATTACTGTTTTATCACGTGATGAGAATTTTTGGCGGTTCAGATGATAGGCGCCAAAAAGAATAAGTGAACAATTTGGCGGCGATGGAATCTGACTGCTTGTTCAATTTTGGCTTCAAATCTTTAATGAACAACATTTC
>JAYJMH010081606.1:0-10075 GCA_036873815.1 Phacellophora camtschatica | reverse complement strand
TTGTGGCTAATCTTTTTAATGCATTTAGTTGTCTTGCTGCTTTTTTGCATAAGGTATTTATGTGATCATCGAATTTTGAATTACTTTTTATTGTGACACCCAACAGAGTTACTTCTCTTGAAACATCAATGTTAAGAGTGTCTGTTATTTGAAAAGATTTTTATCCTTCTCCGTTTTTTTTTCAATAAGCATTGATTGGAATTTTGAAGGGTTAGCTGTCATTTTATTTTCTGAGAACCATTTTAAACAAAAAGTGGTGTATGTCTGGATTTGACCATGTAAATCTTAAATGTCTTTAGTAACAACGGATACTGTGTTGTCATCTGCAAAGTTGCAGAGTGTCCCGTCTTCTATTACATAAAGTAAGTCATTTAGGAAAATGCTGAGCAGAGTTGGACCAAGTATAGATCCTTGGGGAACCCCATTTGTTAACAATTTCCATGAGCTGTAATAGCCATCTATTTTTACTCTCTGTTGTCCATTAGATAAATATTCCTGTATCAGTGTGAGAGCATTTGTTGCTAAACAATAAGCATGCAGTTTTGCAAGATGGAGGTTTTTAGGAAGCGTACCAAAAGCTTTAGAAAGGTCCAGGAGGACTGCTCCTACGTTTTGTGAGTTTTCCAAAGCTTGCTTCCAATCTTCTATTAGTTTAACTAGTGCATGTTGTGATGAGAATCGTTTACGGTATGCACACAGGTAGATGGAGAATTTATTATCTATGAATGGTTAAATTTGAATTATTTTTTGGAAAGGCGGCGCTTTTTCAGAAAGAATCTATTATAGTCACCTTATGATTATGATTGTCTTTCTCTCTTTTCTGGCTTATGCATTTTATTTTCTGGTCTTTGCACTTTCACCTTTGGCCTCTGCACCTTTTTAGCCGTTGCATTTTCTTTCTGGCGTATGCACTTTCTTCTCTGGCCTTTAAACTTTCTTCTCTGGCTTTTACACGTTTTCTCTCTTGGCTTCTGCACCTTTTTTAGCCTTTGCACTTTGCTTTCTGGCATATGAACTTTCTTCTCTGGTTTTATACTTTTTCTATGGCCTCTTTCTTCTTTCAATTGTGACCAAGTTAGTGGAAATCTTTTCTTCATACCTGTTTTGCATACAGGTGGAATTTGCAAATATTGATTTAAAAGTCGACAGAGATTCGTATTCCGATTAAAGACATTATCAACCTCTTATCTCTGGTATTTTCGTAGAAATATCGATTGCTTATTAAAGCTTGTTTGATCTGTTTATGCAATCTGTAATGTACTGTGTCCGGAAGTGCAACATTTTTGCCCTATGGTGGTCTTTTACTTGGTAAAACGTTTTCTCGTTTTGTAAAACGGATTATTGTTTCCACGTATAGTAGAGATAGGGTTTGTTTACAAGGAGGATGGATCATCTTATATTATTTTAATGGTAGAATGATCCGTCTCTACTCTCTTTCCGTGTTTCCTTCACAAATCCCTCATAAAGAAACGCCGAATTCTACTTTGAAAGACAATAGGAAATTTACCTAACATAAATGGTTCTTGTGCTAAGTTTGAACATTTTTAGAATCAAGATTTTGTTTACAGAGCAGTTATCATTTTATCAATATGGATCACTTAGGTATATTTAATTTCATAGATTTAAGAAAAGTTACATTGATATTTAATAATTCAACGATGTGTCTACATAGTGTTAGTGTCTCCTTTTGTCTTGTTCCCTGGTATTCTTTGTTTTTAGGCATGGAGCAATGTAGATACCTCTTGTTCAATTTTTCGTTTTTTCATTATTTTCTGTAGTTTGTTAACCTGTTCTCGTCTTTCAAACTGCAAGCGCAGCAGAACTTCTTAGGAGGAGCAAGCGTTTACTTTTTCAAAATGGTGGATACAAAAGCGTCACACTGGTGTTAAAATGACGGTGGCAATGATACCATAAAAGTTTTGAATATTTCAGTATTACGAAGACTGCAGCTGAAACAAGCAGCTGCCATATATCTCATAAACAAAATAAAGGCTATTTACACACTGATAAGTTTAGCATGTCAAGTTTGAGCAAAAACAAATAAGAATGTTTTTACTTTATTTACTTATATGCAGAGATTTGCTTATCAATTTAAGCTAGTGTTTTGACATCTTCTGGCAAGTTTAAGCCTGGTTTTCATCAAACGTAATTGAGCATAATCACCGACCCTTGAGACATCCAGTTTTCATGAATCGCATATCGCAATTCTGATGTCACAAGAGCAACAAGGAGTCTGGATCCAGGTCAATATTTGCGTGTAATCGCAGAAATAGTGCGGGAATCTATTCAACATCGGCGATGATTGCTGATGTCTGGTTTTCATCAAAACAATTCTTTCTTAAGACATGAACTCTGAATTCAATTTTTTTTATGAATCTGAATTTAAAAATAGATCATGAAATCTATTTTTTGTTCATTCCCATAATTTTATGTTATCACAACAAACATGCTTTTTGGCAGGAATTGTAAAGCTATTGAAAAGGTAAGCTCAAAAATAGGTCTATCAAGCCGTACGCACTTGGTCATATTTTACGCAACCAAAATAGGAATGATTTCTAAAATTAATTTGGTCTTTCTCATTGTTGTTTGACGATACTTTTTTAAGATTGGTAAACAAATCTTTTGGTGTTTTTACTTGCTCATTTTAAGAATGATTTATTTTTTATTTTTAGAATGTTGCCTGAGTTGGCTTGGACTACATTTTTGATGAAACTTGTTCGTTATTGTTTATATATGTGGCTTCCTCTCTATTTGTTCCAAAATGTATGTATTTCTTAATTTTTTTCTTGTGATATCAACGCGTATTTTTGAAGATAAATTTTGTTGTGTTTATAGGTTTAAATTTCAAACCTTACTGTTTACTGTTATTGATGCACGTCTCTGTTGTTCGTTGAAGTTATTGTTTATTGTTGTTGATGCTGTGTTTGCGCTTTCTAACCTCTCTTTGAACTTTCAGTTGAAGTACACTAAAGGTATGGCTGGCGCATTGAGCACAACCTTTGAACTTGGTGGAGTCGTAGGATCTGCCTCTCTTGGCTTCATTATGGATAGGTCAGAATAACATACACGTTTAGAAAATTTAATCATTTTCTTAGATAATTAGTTCATACAGTTTTTAGATCATACAGCTAACGTAAAGCTCGGCAGCATTTAATTCATATTTGAAATATGCCATGCTGGTTGAAACATAAGTTCCTGAATAGTAAGGTGCACTTGCATATGCATTTACTTCAAACTAATAGAAAATTGGCTTCTTAACCCTTAACCCTTAACCTCTTAACTGTTTCACGCAAATATTTATTTTTAACTAACAGGCAAATTCGATCAAGTTTCATTTTGCATGTGATATCACATACAAACTAATTAATTCCAATGATAAATATTCGTTTCAAAAACGTTTTCATTTCAAAGAGCAGGGTTTGGAATAGCCTCGACTATTTTTAAGCATTTAATTATTTATGTATACATCTTTTTATTTTCGTTTACTTCAATTAGTTTGTTGCATTTGTCGTATATTGTAAATAAGTTTACTTGTTATAATATTTTAACTAAATCTTTGGTAATTATTTTAGTTGGGATGGTCTTCAAAAAGTCAGCCTCCTCGGCTGAAAGAGCTACCCTCCCTGTTATGCATTTGAATGAAATTTCGACAAATCTCAAATCAACATAAAGTTCAACAAAATCAACATAAAACAATATAAATCAACATCTTTATCTCCAAGTTATCACGTTTTACGTTTTTTCTCAAAAGGCCCGGCCATATGGGCCTTACCGAGGTGTAGAGCAAAGCTTATTTTATTTCGAACAGGTGTCTTTGGTGGGATCATTTTGTGGCCGGCGTTAATTAAAAACCGGCGTTTTATAAAATTTATACGTTTAGGCCCGGCGTTTATTCGAAACCGGCGTTAATTCGAGACCCGGCGTTAATCCGAGACCAGCGTTTAATCGATACCGGCGTTAATCCGATCATTTACGTTACTTGTTTTACTTCAACCAGGCTCCTGGGTTCTGGCAAGACGCACTGGGGTATTGTTATTGCTTTATTTGGAAGTACGATATCACTGGTTTTGTTCCAAATCACAAGCACATGGGGATGGATGTTTAATGTTTCGTTCATGCTGTTAGCGGGTGTGTGTAACTGCGGTCCGGATGCGTTTGTGTCTGGATCGATGGCTGCGGAGCTTGGAGAAAGAGAAAATGCACAGTCTGCTGTTTCCGGATTTGTAAACGGTATGAAATTATACACCGTTTGCTTTTTATTTTAACCATTTTGTTTAACAAAGTTGACTCTAATAACCGCTGGTTATATGGTTTTGTTTATAGATAATGTGGGGTGGTTTAAGACGTTCCAGAAATGTTTCAATTCACTTCAAAGTCTAAAGAAGCACATTATTGTTATTTTCATTATTTGGGTGCCTTGAAATTATTACAAAACATCGAGTGATAGCTCTAATTCTAAGCTAATCTTTGGAGCATCTTGCTGCGTTATTTTTATGGCCTAGTAACGAAAACAGAATTTGCCGAGTAGCCAAACAAAAATTGTGGAACGCTTTTTGGTCTACCCAACAAAGGCAGATTTTGTAACAATAGTGAAATTGACACACTAATTTCAATTCACTATTGTTACGAAATCTGCAATTGTCGGCCCACCCGTTAGTAGAAGAGCACGTAAGAAACATGTTTGATATACTTTCGAAATAAAGGGAAAACATTAGCAGAGTTTCTGATGCACATGGGTTTATTGTCTGGTATCGTGAATAAAATTAGTTGTAATCTAAAAGAGTGTATATTACACTAATGTTTCTCTGGTTTTATCTAATGTTTTTCTGGTGTGTGGTCTGTTTTATTTTGTGTAATGGCTGTTGTTACTTTGCGAATTTGTTTGTCATATGCAATTAACACTCATTAGCCTTTGCTGTTGTGGACGCGAAAGATCCATTTTGCCACTGAAATAACTCATGGACTTTTTTTATTCTTCAGGTTTTGGTAGTGTTGGCACCATAATCGAAGGCCCTATTGTTGGCTATATCGCTGAGCACTATGGTTGGAAAAGTACATTTTATTTAATGATCCTATTGTCTTTGTTCAGTGCTTTAACTATGTGTAAGGCTGCTCGGATCAATGATCGTCTACGCCAGAATGTATTTTAAAGTTATATAAATATATACATATACTTTAATAATTCAATTAATCCCCCTCTCTCGAATAAACCCCCTTCTCAGATAAGCCCCCCTCTTGGATAAGTCCCCCTCTTGAAGGTGCTTTTTTTAACAAAGAACTAATCGATATATAGTGTTTCTAAAACACATATACCTCTTCACATTAATGGCACTATTGAAGTTGGTCTTGAGTTTTGGTGGAAGTTTCGAGCTCGGTTTAATTTTTGGTGCAAGTTTTAAGTTTTATAGTTTTTGTGCCACTTTTTAACGTAAGTTTTGGTGCAACTCCTGAACTTAAGTTTTGGTGTATCTTTTGAGCATAGTTTGAATTTTAATGCAGATTTTAGCTTAGTTTCGGTTTCGATGAAATTTATGTTTGTGGCCTAAGTTTTGCAACCTCGGATGGGCCATATTTTCTGTTTATTGCGTCTTTAGGGTGATTAAGTCAGTTTCGTAAAAGTCCTCCTGTTTGTTCTACCGGTTGACACAAAATAGAGTTTCCCTCTTTGACATGTTATAAAAAATTAAGTTGATTGACCGATTGAAGCGATTCAAAAATTGTTTCAAGGCTGAAATATTAACTTAGATATTCCCTATTTTGGGGGATTTTCCGATATTTAGAATACTTTGAATGTTGAATGTATGGATTTTGTATAAAAGAGATATTTTTAACCATAAGACAATGAGAATGATCTTTAATTTTGTCTTGGGAATTGTAAACACAATATGAACGTGGCCAACATGAACACAATATGGAAATGGCTAATGGCAGTCTGTTTTTTCGTTGATTCCTGTTTTTCGTCTATTTCGGTCCGTTTGACATATGTCTCACTTCTCACAGCCAACTCAACTGTCCATCTTTTCGAGGTCGGTGGATACGTACCAGCTCAGCTGGGGTAAGTGGTTATCAAACCAGGTAAAGGAGTGAAGGCCTCATCTACCTGTTATGGGTAGCAGAAAATGAAAAGGGAGCCTTCGTATCGCCTTCGACCTAGCGGTCGGCCTACTTACTTGCTTGACATATGTCGTTTTTAGTGAAAACCTGGCATGTCCAGTTTCTGTTACAATTAATTACCGTAAGTGCAAATAATATATTTGAACATGGAGCTATTTAGAATGAAATTCTTCTTTGCTTCACATGTATAGATTCTGTCTTTAAAGAAATGTTTCTAAGATATAAATGTTTGTACTTAGTGTTTGATTTCTAAAAGATTTGTACTCTGGAAACTATTGAAACAACTTGCACTATATATCTGATTCCTACGAACTTACATTATTAGTCCACTGCGAAGATGGCTAAAGGTAGAAAAGTGCACGAAAGTTGGTCGTTATTTTGACCGATTGTTTGCGCCAGTATGCCAAGGGAATGTCTTCTCCACGTCGAAGATCTTCAGGCCTAAGTACATGGAATGCACCCTGGTAATCCCAATAGACGTAGTAGAAGAGGCCCCTCGAACCTTAAATTTCCCAGAGGCCTGGTATTTCTCTTGGCAGCTCTGCCGAATCCGACGCGAAAACATTTTGTAGTGTGTGAACGCAGCCTGTGCAGCCCCAGACTTGCCCCAACTCTATTTCTTTCTTTATCCGAGAAAAGGAACTGAAGGAACTTAAGATAAACGAACGAGAAGAGAACCTAAAGGAACTTGAGACACACAAACGAGAAGAGAACCTGAAGGTACTCGAGACACGCAAACGAGACGAGAACCTGACGTGACATGAGATAAACGAATTTGATTAAAAAGACATTCTCACTTCTCAATTTGTATTAAAAAGAAATCGATTTGGGGCAGTCTAGTTAAGTACAGCCCCCAGAGTCAGTGGTGAAAGAAAGAAAGTGATTTTGCTGGGATTTGCATGTATTGATTTCATTTTAATTCGATTTCATTTGATTGGGATTTAGACAAAACCACATTGCCCATATTATTTTTGTAAGAAACATTTTGATAAGGATTTAACGTTGCGTGAAATGTCAGTTTGCCTGGCCTCTTCGATGTGAAATAAGAAATTTTCTTCTTGTTTTTGGTGAGTAGGTTAATAACGCGAAGCAATTTTCACGAATATTATGTATAACTTTTGAATGTACTAGTTTGCTCTCAAGTTTATATGTATGGTTGGTTGAGAAATTTTCATCACTGCACAAAACAGCGCAAATTGCAGTTTCAGGGTCCAAAAGGATGTGGCTATAGGTTTTGCTAGATGTCTGGTGGGCAGAACATAAGTGTTTTACATTATGATCAGGGACAATGTCAGTAAAATTTATTGCAAAACAACAACTATCACTAATTATGTATGAATCCTTGGGAAATTAGTCTTCAAAACCGACCTTTGGAGTTAATTTAGTGGGTATTCTTATGTTAAGGCGGGAATATGGAGTGGACTGCAAGTTAATATTTAAATTTATTCTAAAAAAATTCAAAGCAACAGTATTTTGAGTAATTAAAACTAAAAAGTGAAATAATTCATCACTGCACATTTTCGATTCATCACTGCACAAATTGGTCATCATTACACCTTAAATTGTTCCTTGGGTTGGGTACATCGCTACAGTTGATAATCAGGTGTTGTTTTGCGATTTTGCAAGAAAATAGTAGCAGTGGTACTTTTCCACCAGTGCTACTCTCTTAGAAATTTACTTTTCTAACAACGTTTGGATTTTCATGACAGTGTGTCTATGTAGGGGTAAATGAACGGGACGAGAGTAGGGCTCCCAAGTATGGCAACATATCAATAATGCTAGGTGGCATACTGCAAAAAAAAAACAATTAAATCTTGCTCAAATCAAAAAGTTGTTTTGATAACGAAGCACCCAAATAACCACGAAATATACCATTTTTGAACGGTACTCGCGTGCAACTGCTCTATGTATGCATGTTGGTATTGGTAAACGCAAAAGGATGCATCCCTATTCCAGGCCCGTAGGAAGCATTTTTCGATTGCGGGGGGGGGGGATAATTCGCCGAAGGCAAAAAGTAATGGTCCCAGCCCAGACTGCAGAGTATGCAAAGGGCACATCCAATAATGAAAAATAAAATACATATTGATAAAAAAAAATTGAGCTACGCCCTTTACTTTGGCTATAAACATGTCCCTGCCTTTGACAGCCAAGAGTTTTTTTTTCAGATTTTATATTTGGTTTGTGCTTGCGCGCACTTACTTGTGAACTTGGATGGATTTCTTGTTCTTGTGGCGCACTCGCACCCACGAAATATTTGCTCTGGTGCACCCGAGATCTCATTTAAAAAGTGCACACTCTGCAGTCCGCGTTCCAGCGGCGTTGACGGTTAAGGGGGTCCGAGGCTTGCCCTCGAAAATCCTGCTGCGCCACGCCTTTTACTCTCCCATTAATGCCCTTTTTATTGAAAAATATTACCAAGAGATTACTCCGTATTTCTCTCAATTTTTATCCACCGGGTGTCCCAAAAACTTTGATCAAGGTTAACTTAATCAATACCTATATGAATATTAATTTTGAAAATTCAAATTTGCCTCTCACTCTTGGCTTAAGCTCTTTAAAGATCGCGTTGTAGGATTTTCCGATTCACGGCGGTGTTTCAGACAACACAGTTTGTTTTTTAAAACACTACCGAGCATTGAGTCCAACAAGAATCTTCAGAATCAGTTGTTTATGAAAAAGCATTTTGAAAACGAAAATTGCTGTTCCACTTTGGTGGATTTTTGGTAAAAATGCTGAAAAAGAGAATTCACTTCATAGTGGTTGCACCCATAAATAATTGTTTAATTTTCATTTTTTCAGATTTCTTTCTTTGAGTGTGTTTCCAAGCACCATTAAATTAATTTCGTAGAACGCTATGGTTTAGGGTTTGGGAGATCCAAAGACGCACTTTAGACGAAAATCTAGACCTCTGGTTTTAGGTTGGAAGCAAATTTGAACTTTCAGAATTAATATCTTGACTCTCGATGCACACATAATATCAAACTAGGTATCAACTTTTAGGTTAAGGGAGCGGTCATTAAGTAGTGGGGAGAGTGGGGTGGAGGCTTTCCAAAAACTAACCCAGACGTTTTTGCACCCCAGTAAAATAGCCTAAAAAATTTCGTACCCAAGTAAACAGAGGTAATCCCGCATCTACACCAGCACTAATAAATGTTTCTTGACAAGTTTTACTTTGCTGGTGTAGACGACGAAACTTAACACTTTTTCCTTGAGAAGTGTCTTTGTTCGAAAACTAGTTGTTCAAAAAATAGTAGTTTTTAACAAGGAATCTTAACAGTGAATTTTTTTAAGAATTAAACTTGCTTAGCAGACGATATGGCAAAGCAAGAAAAAGTTGCCAAGCAAAAATTGATTGATATTTATTTTAGCATTCCAAAAATAATTTTGCACCCCTAGCAAATTCTAAAAAATATTTTCCAGGCTCCTGTTAAAGAACTTTTAAAAATTTCATACCCCAGCTGTTTACCCTCCGCCCGGTCTCCCCAGTACTTAATGACCGCTTCCTAACTACGGAGAAATATTTTAAAAATTGTTTCGTATACATTTGAGTTTAACTCGCAGGGCGAGCCTTGATCAAAGCTGTTACCTTTTTTTGGGACACACGGTATACAATTTTAAAAGTACAAAAAAAAAACCAAAATATATTGTCACAAGAGTAATAATATTTGTATGCTTTATAATTTAGTTCTTATGTCTTGGTTCCTTTGCTTTCAAGACTCAATTTGGTTTTTAACTTAGATGCAAGATCCAAAATAACACTTGGGTTCTACCACGTTAATGTCTTGACTATCCGTGATACGTCCATAATTTATGCCCAAAACAGCATGTTTAGTGTCCTTTTGGTTCTTTTGGTATCTTACAAATTTGCCAGGTCATAGATGCTAATTATTTTGCATACCTGGAGCCCAGACCTCTTTATGTATTTATACGAGTGACACGATGGAGTTCGACCTTGATGCTT
>JAYJMH010081595.1:0-10075 GCA_036873815.1 Phacellophora camtschatica | reverse complement strand
ATGACCTTGGTGGGATTCGAACCCACGACCTTGCGATCATGAGTCCGGCGCCTTAACCACTAGGCCATGCTTGCTTGCCAACTGCAATATTTTATTGTCGATGGATTAAATAAAATATTTGACTAGGGTAGTTTGCAAAGTTTTTAAATTGGTTTGCATGAGGGCACGCACATAGAATACGTACGCACTACTGAATGCCCATCCCCTCACTTTCGAAGAAACGAAAAGCATACATCTCCATATGTCTTCTTCAGCTTATTTCATAGTTGTATATATTTATTTAAGTTTTTTCTTTTGTTATTAATTAATTATTTTATATTTTATAGTTTTCTATATTATTATTAACTTTCATCTTTCATGAAAGATTACATTGAAAAATTGAAAACAGAACGTGTTCAATTTTTTACTCCACTGATCCACTGCGTGGGAGCACAAAGCCACGTGATTTGTTTTGTGAAAACCAATCAGTGATGAAAACTGAGGAACAAGGAATCCGAAGAAAGAAATCATGGCCGCAAATTTTCTGAAGGCGATAAACGATGCAGAGTTATCTGTAACAACGAACAGAGATGGCTCCCGACAGATCGGAGGCAATGCACATATGGACAGAGAAAAAAGTAACCAATCGTACGGATCTTATAACTATCGTGGAAGATCTAGAGGGAGAGGAAGAGGTCAAAATCGGGGTAAGATTTTTAGGCCAACAATGAATTGGATTGAACAACTATCAAACAACAAACAAAACTGGCCACTGCACTATATTGACCGGAAAGCTTGTTATGTTTTTGGTTCTAAACATTTTTTCATCAAAACAAAGATGTAACTTGTTGGCCCTGTCTTGTTTGTAACTTTGTGGAGTTTGCATAAGATGTTTATAGTTTACAGGCAGCAAAATTGCATCGTAACGTATTTTGTCGGTCCTAATTATATTTTGTTTAGCTCAAAGAATTTTCGGACATGCCCCCTAACCCAAATTATATGGTAATTCCCCCTGAGCCTACTAGATCCCATGCCACTGATTTAAATGTTCAGCATCCTCACTTGGAGGCACAAAAGCAGTTTAGATTAGACACCCCTTCCTTAGATTTTTCTTTAAATGTACTCACCCCCCTCAGTGGATACTCTCCAACCATTTTATTGCCTAGTATTAATCCATCATTGCTTGCATGCACCCTACCCACCCCTTAATTTTTTTCTTCTATCCCCTCATAACTAACTGTTTTACCCATTGGATTTTAATAGTAACAAACAAAGCTACACTGACCTCAGATTATATACATTTCTCTCCTGGGTTAAGGATATAAATGGAAGGTCCCAGTACCACCCTGCAGTGACCTGAATTTCAATTGTAAATATTGCCCCCAGTGCAAATATTTTAGAAACGAGTACAATCATTATGAAATTATGTAAATTGCCAGGTAAACATTAAAAATAGCTGACTACAGTAATACAAAAATCTTAAATTGTGCAATACACCTGTTTGAGTTGTAATTCCCAGTATACTGTGATAATGAAATGGGGAATCATGCTGGAAACCAAAAAACCCTACTGATTTTCATCAAATAACCAAAAACCGTCCCAAAATGTTAAAAAAAACCAAAAATTGGTCTCTGGTAACTGAAAAACCATGAAAATCATGCAAAAATCTAAAATTCAAATAGCTGAAGACCTTGTAACTGAATAATGATTGTTTATTTGAATTTGTTCAGAAATAATTCAAATAAAAAAACCAAAGATTTATTAGAGTCACCATCCAAAGGCAGCATTGTTTGTAATGTATTCCACTTACATGCTTGAGAAAAACAATATTGTATTCAAATAAAGATAATTTGGAAAAACAAATAAACTTTGTGCACACACAACCGAGACCACAGCGAAAACCACCATATTTTGCAGGACAGGAGGTCAGTGGTGTGCAATTTTTATTGTTGACTGACAGATCTCAATGTCCAGTTTTTCACAAACAAGCATATTTATGATACCTGTCTTTCATTTCTTGATGCATATAAATTAAACATTGTTACATTTACCTAAATTTAGGCAGCCTGATTTACATGCACAGTTTGTGTGTAAGGATTTTGATAAACAACGGATATGTTGTATACAGCCATTATTCTTACGAGAAAAGGGGAACAAAACATATCCTGCACTTGCACAACAACAAAACTAGTTATTAATGTTATTTAGTTTAAAGACAAGAGAAAGCAACTATTTCAAAATTGTGGTATGCACCGAAAAGGGAATTATGGATCATAGGCACAAACTATGGAGGGCTCAGGAGTATAATCTTGTTTTTGCAGTGCCTTACATATTACCAAGAGGGACTTTCTTTACTGCTTTGATGGAAAACAGACAAAAAATATTATTTTTCTTCTGAATAAATACTATTTTTGTCTCATTGTTCTTGGAGTATATTACCTGACAACCAGGACTATGTATTATACAGTATTTTGACTGATTTTTATATTTTTAGGTGGTGGCAGATATAATAATAGACGTGGAGGAAGATATAACAACAGTGTGTCTCCATATTCAAGACTACTTGATGATGATGCAGAGGAAGATATTTCAATGAGTGGTGAATCCCAGCAAAGAAATAGATAGTAAGTCAAATATTGTTTTTATTATTCCACTAATATTAAACAAAATTATTTAATATTAATCAATATTATTTATTTAATATAATTTATTATCTGATTTTGCTAACAGTATTTGTTGAATTTTAAGATGGGCAGAATTTGTTAGAGATATCTTTGTTATATATATATGTATATTATATATATATATATGCATATTATTCATTTGATTTATTAACGGAATTGGGATCAGGGAGCAAACATGAATAATCTAATGTTCAAGGCAAAACTTCAATGTCACTTGATGTTGTTGGGTAGACAAGAGCTTGCTGCAGACAGGAATGCTTAGCATTAACTCAAGAATTGATGAACTATTTTTTGTTATCATTTTGGTTCATTTTACTAGAGTTGCTATTACCATTATGTCCCAAAACAGTAGGCAAATTAATATGAACACAGGCAAACAACAAGTTTAGGAACACAAATGATAAATACAGTCTAAAAGGACCCTGACACTCTAAAGGCCCATCTCCACTTAAATCGCAATTCACATTTGATCTTTTGTCTCAAATGTATATGCGAACGTTCAGAAATCGCATGCAAACGTTCAGAAATTGCATGCAAACGTTCGCATCCGAATTTGAAGCATTTGCAGGTTTTGATTTTTGCGAATGTTTGCATGCGAACCAAAAACTCCCAGATAAAATCAACCGATCAAAATCCTTTTTCATTGAATCAAGACAACATTCAATTGAATTGATCAAAAATATAAAAACCATAGAAACACACACACGAAGCACTAAGCAAGGGAAATCTTTCTGCAGAAATGGACGAGAAAGCTTTTAAAATTGATTGACTGATGAGAGTCACCAGTGGCCAGGTACCTCAACATTCTGCTGGGGGTGATAGATTGTCTTTTTGCGTCAGATTTTGTGACAAGAGGAGCAACCAAATTTAACAGTTGCTCAAACAGCCTTGGAGACATACGGAAATATCTGAAAAAACTTTCATATTCTCTGAGTTCCATTTCCCGCACAAGATTGAAATATTGTTCTTGTCATTTCTGGAGAATTGGTCGAACCTAAAATCTCTTTTCGTCGATCCTAAACTTTGTTTGCTTTTGCTGCTGTCTTCTACGAAAAGTTAACAAAAGCAACAGTCTTCTTCGATGATCAACAAATGCAGTAGCCATCTTTAATTCAAAAATAGACAAGCCTATTTTCATTGGCTATTTTTGACAAGGAAATTCGTCCGAACAGCTATAAGTGTGTATCAGGATCGGCGTTTGCAAATCGGATGCGAACTGTGATCGCATGCGAATTGCGATTTAAGTGGAGATGGGCCTTTAAGCTCAATTTTGTTCTCACAATGAAACCAGAATTTTAGGCCTGACAGATTATTACAGCAAGTACAGATTTCAAATATGATAACAAATTCCAAATCCCAGCAATCTTGATAATAACGAGAAAAATCACTAATAAAAAAATGTAACGAAAAAATGCAATTTGCAATGAAAATTTAATACGCGGAGGGCACATTTTAAAAAGCATGTCCACTGTGAATGAAAGTATTTTGTCTATTCAGAACCTGAATTAAGAAATTGAACAACAAATAAAAACCAAATAGTATGTCAGATCATACAAAAGTTTTACTTTTCCTTGTGGTTTTATTGAGCAATCAAATTTTTTTGAATGAAGCATTGGTTTTGTTTTTGATTAATTATAAGGGTTGGAAGGAATTCTTTACCTGTTGCACTGGGGAATTTACTACAGGACGAATTTTGGTCAGTATAGGGACAGGGACTCATGGTCATATTTGTATTGAGCATTGAGTAGAAATCGAAACTAGTTTCTTCAGTCCAGGTTTCGAGTAGCTCTCTACACCAGTCACTTTTCCCTTTTGCCCTGCATTGCTGGACACCAACAAGCGCCTGGTAATCATACAAGAATGAAGTTAGACAGCTGCTTCAACTTTTTGTTTCACCAGTCAAATGGCAGAAGCTAAGAATTGAGTGATTTGATTGGGTAACTAAAGCTTTTCTTGAAACGGGACTGAGCTAAACAATGGACAATAATGGAACTGTTTGCTGAGTTGGCATTTTTACTAAAATGGGGGAACAATGTTTGCCAATCTTTTTCTTATATGATTACCAGTCACTTGTTGGCGTTCAGAAATTCAATTTAATAGCCACGAAGCGACAGCCAGTCTGAGTCTTGAGTATGGTTGATAGTGAGTCGCCATACCCAATCTTTGAAAGTACGCAAAGAACCAGGGACATGTGTAGCAAGTCTAATGTCTAATTCAAGCTTGTCTCCGACAAGAATTCTTTTGCAGAAGTCAGTTTCATCCCTTTTTCTGAAAACAAAACAAAAGTATTTTTCACTTCTTTGTTGATACTTTATTCAGGTAATTTCACAAGAAGTTGAACTGTTTCAACATTTATTTTAGCAATCCATATGGTGGAAGACGAAATAACAGGCAAGGTTTTAGAGGTAGAGATCAGCGTGGTGGATATGATGGTCAAAAACAATCTTTTGACTCCCGATGGTTTAAAGCCATTGTGAGTATATTAACAATTATTTATTTTTCAACACACATCTATAGGAATAAGAGCACTGCATAAATTTTAGCTACAGTAAAGAATCCAACGGTAACAAACAAAACAAAATTTAACATAAATCTGAAAGGTTTAGATTATTTATACCTATCACGTTTTTGTATTTGTGTCATTATTATTTAGATTCCTGGCGGGAGAAAACACGACCAAAGTTGGCTCATTCAAAAGTTGAAGAATCAAATAACGGAACCTTTTGAATGTGTGCAGGTATGTATTTTATTATTTTTATTAATACAAATCTACTTTCTGGCTTCCACAGTACAGTTCCACACAATTGTTACAGGTTGACCCAAAAGGAGTTCCGACGTTTGAAAAGTCACCAAAATTTGATTTTGTTACGAATTTGAAAAATTTTGTTTTCTGCTAAGTTGAGAAGGACCAAGTTAATTTAGACACTGCCGTTATTTCGGTAACTTTGACCAATGAGGACGTAATTTAGACTTTGAAAAACCTTCATAATTTAAATTAAAAAATATGTTTTAAAGTGTTTAATGCAGCAAATGGTAGCAAAGTGTTGAATGCAGCAACTTGCAATAACGTGATTTTTTGATTTATCATAACAACTTGTGTCATGCATTAAAACCAGGTCACTGTTAAACTGGCCAAATTACATTGTTTACTCGTTGTAGGTGGTATTGGATATTTTTCATGAAATATCTTTCCTACGTTTTGTGTCATATTTTGACCGAATTTCATGACTTTAAATGAATTTCATATTATTTTTGCAGATTAATCTAAATGTTTTGGTTCCTGTCTGTTTATTGAGGGACTTTTTCTCTTCGTGAAAAACATAAAAGTTGAAGAAGTTAAAGTTTTTGTATTTTTTTGCAATATGAAGGAATCTCAATGACATGAGCCAAGAAGAAATTTTGTAAGAAGAAAGTTTTAGGTTGCTGAAATGAAATGAACTGCACACTCCGTTTTTGAAGCTTTTGTAAAAATTATTTTTGCAGATTAATCTAAATGTTTTGGTTCCTATCTGTTCACTGAGAGTCTTTCAAATCGTGAAAAACATAAACGTTGAAGAAATTAACGTTTTTGTATTTTTTTTGCAATATGAAGGAACCTCGATGACATAAACCAAGAAGAAGAAAACAATGATATCAACCATTTCAAAGATTTGAACGCTATGTTTACTAGCTGTTGTGTAGTTTAAGGAAGTGACACGCTCTGTTTAAATAAGGATACATCTTTCCTGCATGTCTTCTCATGTTATAGAAATAATGATTGTTAAATGTAGACTCTTTATATTCCATTTCAGTTTCATTATATGGGCGATACTGCATGTTTTTTTGTTGATGACAAAACAGTTGCAGATGCACTCAAAAACAAAAGTCATAAAATCACGTGTAAAGACGGATCAAAGGTATGTTTTATTAAGTGGTCCAAAAAATGCTCTCACGTTTGCAGAGCTACTGTGGAGTAGCTTTTATTTCGATATTTCATTGTTTGCTTGAATTTGATATGAAAGGCTTCAATTTATAGTTTGATACCTTGCTTGCCAAAAAGTACCTAATGGGTGAATACTGAGTTAGACTTAATGATAACAAAAATAAAAGCTACTGCAATGTGCTGAAAATACCACTTTATAGCTTTAAAAAAGCCATTTACATTTGGTATCGCTCACGGATTACCTAGTAGATTTTGGCAAAAAGGTATCAAACTTTGAGTTATTTATGTATGTATGTATTTTTATGCCAAAAAATTAAAATTTTACAATATAATTTAAAAAAAGAAGTATAAAATATTACAGGAATTGTATGAATTTATTACAAGAAATTACAAAAGTTAAAATACACTAAAATCTAATATTATAAAACCACATACCCCTAAAATAAAGTGGCAGGGATAGCATTAAAAGATCGAAAGACCTTGATTCCATAATGGTCCCCTGATTCCATAGTTGAAAGCTCTTACATCAACGTCAAGCAAAAACAAAATTATCAAGACTAAAGCTTCCTCGTAACAGCTTGCAAACATCGGGAAATTTTTTTCGGCCATCCGTTAGGCTTTATTAGTTTGATAACAAGAGAGTAAAACTGTTATTATGAAAGTCGAAAAAGCAAGAAATATTTTCTTGCACTGACAATTTTACTCTACTTCATATGTTTATAGGCCCTCGTTGCTTGTGTTGTTTTGCTGATGATTATCTTAGCCATGGTTGAAGCACTTGTTTAAATTATTCATTATGCCATATCAAAATAATTAAAGTTTTAGTAATAAGTCAAATAATTCAATATACACTCTTTTTTATAAGGATGTCGATTTTTGAGATGTTCTCCTTTCTCTGTTGTTCTCAACAATAAACTTAATGTTTCCAGACTAAATATGAGCCTCAGCGTTCTCATAGAAAATATTCCTATAAAATAAAAATGGTTATATCTCAAAAAATCAAAGTGTTTCTCCATCGCCACTGCTTGTTAAGTTATGATCATGTTATTTTTTTATTTTTTATCTCCATTCTCGCATGGAAGTTTATATTCTGTTTTTTGTTTGCATTGGATTCACTTGTAATGACCACTAAATAGCTAGTATATAAACCCATTCTTTGTGGCATCGTCTTTTTGCCTGTTTAGTCTTTCTGTCTGCTTTTTAATTGTTTAGTATTTGAATGCATATTAAAACAATTGCCATGCTAGGAATATTAAAGAGCAGCAATATAAGTTTGTTGACTGAAAACCATTGAAACCCAAACTATAAATCGAATTGTTTTTCTTGAGATCTGATTCTTTTGAGTTTACACAAATTGTCATTTGATGGCTACTTTATGCTTATCTTGTTTTTATGTTCTATTCTCTCTCAAGATTGTCATAATTGTACGTCCAAGTGACCCACCAAGGATGAGGGACAAACCTGGTGGCGGGTCAAACAGAGGAGAGATGTCCACTTCTCGAAAATTCGTTGACGCTGAAACAGAAGCAATACTCACGGTATGGCCGAAGATAAATCTTAAGAAAAAGGCAGTTCAGTTCAATTCATCGCACCTATCTTAAATTTCCCCACATACAACACAATCAAAATAAATTACTCTGAACAGATATAAGTAAAAATACCAGAGTTATATAAATAAGAAGTTAACACTTTCACCCCGAGAAGGGCCATATTGCCCATTGAAAAACAACGTAACGTCATATTTCCAGGAAGTAAATACGGACAAATATTATATTTATTTCAGATATTTAACCGCAAATTTATCTTTTGAACTAGGTTGGTTTGCATGTGATACCCCCTGCGAAATAAAACTTGCATATGATTTACCTGTTCAGCAGAAACAAATCCGGGCATGAAGGGGTTAAGATTTCAATGAATACTGATAAGAAAATGTGAGAAAATAATTGGAAACAATAATACGAGAACAGTTTATGTTTACTTAGACAGGGGACGTGCTTGCTAGGGAAACTTACACAATCTTGTTCTTAGGGATATTTCAAAAAATAAATATCACCAGTACCTACTTCGGTTTTCTGGGTTTTTCTGCCTGTTTACATGAGATTTTTCACCACAGGGTTGAAGTTTTATCCCTTTTACCCCCAGATGAACATTCGCACCCCCTCTCTGGTCAAAGACTTCTCAATTGCAGCAAAGGGCTGAAGTTTCATCCCCCTTTGGTCTACCCGAGATAAAATTTTAATCCCTGCTGTCAAAGTTAGTCCCTGTTGTTTCACACAGTGCCACTGACGTATTTTTAAATTGAGCCTGGTTGGGGTCGAAAATTTTCATCCCTGGGTTGAAAATCGAAATGTTTTCACCTTGGTTAAAGGAGATGAAACTCCAGTCCTGTTTTAAAAACTTTAAAGTAATCAGGTCCTTATTGCCTTGAACATAATAGAATCTCGCGTCAACATGCGATCGAATATCTGGAGGTTCTAAAAGACTACACATTCTGATGGAATTCATGTGTTGAAATTTAGTCTGTTTAACATGGGGAATTTTGTAAAACAAACCATTGCAGTTTCAAACATGACAATGGGATTAGCCACTATAAAGAATAGGTTTCAACACCTTCGACGCAGCAAGGCAAATTATAATAAACGAAATCATAAAGTTTTGCTGTCTTTAAATATCTTGATTTGATTCAATGCATTTAGAGTGTGAGATCTTTTTTTTTAATCTCAAATCGCATTGTCATTCCTGAAACTGCATTTTTTTGTTTTACAAAAACCCCCCTGTTAGTCCGTTATAGTCTGGTTTAAATTGTGAGAGGCCTAATCCCGCCAAAAATGTGGAAAAGGAACGCAGTCAAAGAAAGCAGAGAAAAAGACTCCTGCGATAAGTCCAGCTTGTCTCATTTCTTTTCTCAAAATATTCCTTTGGGAACGATGTTGGGTGTAACTGACGATCAATCTTTGAATTACCACTTTGTTTGTCTTAAACAACAATTTTTCAGTTATGAAAAGCTGGGTTTTTATTTTGCTAATGTTTGTGACACAAATGCGAAAAATGTGTCTTAAAAGGTGTCGTATTGACGGCTGAAGAATTTCTAATTATTTGGAACTTTTTGTTATTCATTTTGGCGCACGTATTGCTGAAAGGTTCTTGTCAAAATAACTTCTACTTAATGTTTCCTTTTTTACAGTTTCATGAATATCATTTATTTTTTAGAATTGCTTGGCGCAACGGTTTAGTCCAGAGACAAACGCCGTAAACCTCAGCAAAGTGGCTGAAGATACTAGTAAGTAGAGATTATAGATCAAAGGTTTGATGGTCCGAAAATTCTTGGTGCTATAGTAGAGGGAAGTGCAAAGAATGCATCCATATGCAACACAACTCTACTCTTTCTTATTTTAACGATGTTAACATGTTACTGTTAAAGTGCATATGACACGAAAATTTTTATTTGTTCAATTTGTCAAACCAACATCGCTGATAACGGTGGTGAACT
>JAYJMH010081584.1:0-10079 GCA_036873815.1 Phacellophora camtschatica | reverse complement strand
GAACTTTAGTGAGCTTTATAATGTATTTTTCACACCATAATACATGCTAATCTATTAATACTGGCTTAATACAGTTAATCGGTCCAAAACGTTTGGGGCCTAAAAGTCGGTCCAAAATTTTTTACACCCCCCCCCCAAGTCATATTTGAATGCGTGCCCCTGACTACGGGTCTAACAGTGCTGACACTACGGTGCTGACACTACAGTGCGAACAGGACAGATCACAACACGAAACGAATACTGAATCAAAAGCATCTTTGTTACAGGTGTATAAGTCGAGGTTTTGAGACCTGACAGTTTGGGGGTGTTTACCGGTCAAATACCGGTGTAAAAACCGGTCTAAATACTAAATACCGGCCTTATACACCAGTATTTCCGGTATTATTATTCTATCCAAAAAATTCCAGAAACATCCTTCTTGGAAAATCGCATTTGATTTTTCATAAACAAAGTAATATCAATGAGATGTTGTCGTGTGCAGACAGGAAAGGTGGAGTCTTCGCTTGCTGAAAGTTATCAGCTGATAGATGCTGAAACAAATCGTAGCAGGGTTGGCTTATCTTTTGTGGTTGGAAGTTGTTCATTTTTAGCAACAGCAAAAGACAATGTACTTCTTAATATGCTATTAAAAAGAGTGACAATGCATTGTAATACACAATGATGACGTAAAGTAGACGATAAGCATCTATTGTATTGCAAATATATGACGTAAATTGTGAATGGGAAATACTAATTTCTGGAAAAATTTGAGAATGAAAGCTACAGGTTTTTTTTTATATAAGAAACCTCTACTAGTGAATTTTCCTTAATTTTGGACAATTTTTTAACCATTTTCACCAGTAAAAGTTTCTTAATTGTATAAAAAAAATTCCGTTTTTTTACTATTAATTTTTTTAACAAAAATTGGGTATATATTGTACAGGATAAAAAGTCTTCACTGAATCAACCATCTAACATCATGTCCACCTTCACCAAAAATTTAAAAAAATTTCCCAGCAATTTTTCATTGACCATTTTTGAAAGCCTCCATTAGCGAGTTAAGAAGCTTTCCAGTGTTGGGATTTTCAAGAAAGGTTTTCAAGAAATCGTGTGTTCACCCTGCTTGTTTATTTATTGATGAAAAGAAATAAAATGTAGCTATAATGTATAGTGCAGCAAAAACAAATAGAAATATTTACGTTTAGTTGGCTAATTTCAAACAACAAGAAAAAATCTCAACTTAGCAAAAATAAAACAATTTTGAACATTAAATCTATTGTAAAATATGAAATAAACATGACAGTTTTATGATAATCAGTTCAAGTCAGTTTTCAAATTAAAATTCTCATTGAGACAAATTTCAAATTTCAAATTACAGACATTCATGGTAACTTTAAAAAAACAAAAATTGATATTGGTGAATTCCCAGCGTAAAAATTGATCAAAAAATGTTACGGATCATGCATCATATTCTATTCCTCCCCAATTCTTTGTATCAAATAGGGCTGCGATTCTCATAAAAGTACTCCACCTTTATGTGGTCACAGTATATGATCCAATGAGATAATAAATAAAGTAATTATCGGACAATTTGATCGTGCAAGGGCCCAAAAAAGGTATGTGACTACCCTAGGCAATATGAAGATTTCTTAGGCCAATATACAGGCCTGTTTAGGGGGTTCCTGTTATCTCATATTTCCAAAAAGAACTAGAAAGAGAAAAGAAAAAAGGAAGTACACGTCCCACGGTCGGACGGGGGGTGCTGTTGAGATTTTATAAACCCACCCATCTTTAATGTTCAAATGTTCGTGTTTACCCAGCATTAATGTTGTGTTTCATTCCTAACTACGGTACATTAGGACAATTTTTAATTTCTAAACCAACATTAAACGTTTTTTGCACCGTTTCTGTTTTTTTATGTTTGCTATAAATCACATCCATGTTTAGATTAGAGAATTACTGCCTTCAAACCTATCCATATCAGCGGCACATACACCCATACGAAAATATTAGGGTGTACCCCCGGGGGTTTTTTTCCAAGAAGAAAACAATTCAGAAATTGTTTTTGCCTGCTCTCGCGCCTCAGCCCGCCTTGCGTTGCTGTTGTTGCAACATCTAGCTGTGATCATCTGTGATTGGTTAAACGTACAAGTGAAACTGTTTTTCGAAACAAACGATTTCCAAGTACATCTCTCCACAGAACGTCTTCAATCTGCTGCGAAAAGTCCTTTCCCAGCCTTCTTCTATCATCACGTATCAAAATATTAATTTAAAATTATTTATCGTCTGATTCGTCATTGAACGGGGGCTTTAACTTAAAAAATAACATCTCAAAGCAAATGTTGAATTTGAATGTTTATTAAAAAAAAACGTTCTGAAAAATCAAGAATTCTTGAAAAATCTAACGTTCAAATTGAAATGTAAATTTTAAAGGTTAGAGATGTTTATCAAAAACAAAAAAAAAATGAAAAAGGAACAAAACAATGAAAATAGTCATAAAACCAAACTGCGATAACTCTCTGAAAAAACGACAAGCTTGAGGCATTATTCATAACACCAATATTTATAAAGCTATTTCTCGTATTCATAAAACCTCTAGTAATATACACTGTTATCTGGAACTGGGCTTTGCAATAATAACCGGAGGTGTTGGCAGGAAATTGTTATTTAATGATAAATTCGATGACCAATAAATTAATAAACCAACGATATCCTTTGCATTGAGAAATTACAGAGAAATTTCGACTTTTGTTGTATTTATGCGAATATTCCAAAATTAAAAAGAATCTCCAAAGTTGTATTTTTACTATTTTCTATTTCTAGTAATGATTATTACTTCATTTAAATATTCCTCTGAGATGGTGAGACTTAAATGAGTCTAATAGTTAAATTAAATCTTCCAAAGCAAACTTGATTTTTAAAAGACGTTTACTTTAAAAGACGAAGAAAGCGTTCCTCTCAACTTTTGAAAAATTCTCGTTTCAGGCTCAATCCCATTATTTGAGATTAAACACATTATTTGAGTATATTAGATGGCAATGGCTTACGCAGAAAGGATTGTTTGCGATGCAAACAATGCATTTGAAGTGAAACAATTACTATCTTCAAAAGATACTCAATACCAAATTCGAAAAAATAAATCTTGTGGTGCTAATACAAACATAAGCCAATGTATGAAAAAAAATCCAACCCATATTTTTTCCAAAAGATTGCAAAATGATGATTGTTTCATTCCAAAGAACAATGGAAAGGAAAAAGCAATGACCCCCGTCCGTGGCTGCCAAAACGACACAAATAGAAATTGGTTCCACACTGGTAAGTATTATGACGTCAATAGAAATGAGACCAGGGTGCGAAACAATATCTGCGTCACAGAGGATAAAAGGAAACCCAGCTCTCAAAGCTGTTCATTTGATGTTGGATATCGACATAATCAAGAACTAAAAAGAGCTGATAACATTAGAAATTCGAATATCAATTCATTTTGGTTCGGGGAATTCGCAGAAAGAACAACAGCAAACAAACCTGATTTTGCAGACATAACGAGTGAGTCTGGGAATTGCAAAAGCATGGGGATCTACGATTCAAATTTTGGAGTTGATGGTGAGGAAATGTGGTCGTCTGAAAAAGGCCAAGAATCAATGCAACAATTGGAAATGATTGGAAGTCCAAGAAAAGCAGAGATTATGGTTGGATTAAAATGTAATATGACTGCAAAAGAAAAGCTTATTTACGAAAACAGATTTGAACGTGAAGAAAATTCTTTGTTGATGAACAGTTACGTAAAAAATTCAACGGACGCGTTCAGGGTGACAAATGTAACATCTGAAAAATCCGAATTTGACTGTGAACAATTTGCTGGCTTAGAAATGAGGGATGTTGATATGCAAACGAATGATATGAGTCAACTTGGAGAGAATTTTTACGAAATTGAAAACGAGCAGCAAATCATGCAAAACAGCTTTCCAGGGGTTGATTTGGGAACCAGTGAAATAAATTTGTTGATGGAAGCAATACAAACAAGATCATTTTTGCCAGTAGCTTATCTCCTTTGTTCTGCGTTGGCTGCAAAGGGCGAAACGGACAGCATCGTGCCAACAACACTTTCAGACTTAACTGGTAACTTCGACGTGTGTGAAACAGATGGTGGAAGTTTGTCAAATTCATCGATTTCTGAGCCACAAGTGCCAACATTATATTCTCAAAACTCGTTTGATTCAGACAACTCTTCTGTTTGGTCTGATTGCAAACCAAGTCTGTCGGACAATGATTTTAAGACGACCGCTTTATTTGAAAACGAAACCAAAATAATATCAAATGAGAGCAGAGATGAAATAATTCAGATGCAAGAAATTGCAAGTGATTCTGAAGACTATTTATCAGGCAACGAATGTACGACCGACATTTCAATGATACAACCAACCACACACGTTATGCCGGACCTGACTTCTGCGAAAAAGTTGGATAATAATAACAATTATCACGAAGAAAATTCGGTTGCAGAAATTGCAAACTTCATCGATGAAATGATAACATCAACTCCAAAATGCGACTTGCAAACTTTTGAAAGGCTTTTGGAGAGGAGCGAGGAAGAAGTTGTTGCGAAAAAAAGAAAACGGGGAAGAGTGGTTCTAAAAGATGCGAGCACTGGCACAAATGAAAATAGTTTTGACATAAATTATTGTTTGGGACAGCAAGCTGAAAATATCCACTTCACGACAGAAATAGGTAAGTTAGTAAGAATATATATACCATAACAATTCAATTAAGCCCCCTCTCTAGTAAGCTCCTCTTGGAGGTGAGCCCCCCGCTCAAAGGTAGAGTTTTTAATAAGCCCCCCCCCCGGGGGCTTAATCTAATCATTAGGGTAAGGCATGTTTTTTGAGAAAGAAATTAGAAAAGTTCTGTATAATCTTTTGATAATCTCAGATTAAAATTGATAAATTTTTCGCATTTTATCATCTCATCTCATACATCACAGTCAACATTTCAGGAAAATAATTTAAAATTTGTTACACAATTCAAAGAAGTAATTCAATACCACGTTTCTTGGTTAGCGGCGAAACAAGTTTGGTCATATTAACCACGCAAATAAAAGCATTGTGAAACACCAAAACCACACAAAAACGCAAAACTTTAATTCTGTAATTTCAAATTGGTTTTTCGTAAAAACTGGTTGCAAGCAATTATGCAGGTATCCAACATTCAAAAACCTCAAAATATGGGTTTATATGACGTCAGCAATCAATTGTCCATCTGTTGAGTAATCTGAAAGACGTGCGATGTTGCTGCTGTCATGGGGGTTTACGTAAAATGAGATTGAATCATGTTTGACCTCAAAAAAGGGCAAAGTTGAGCATGGGGCACGGATCAACGATGGAACATGGGCTACTGGACACATTACTCATATGTGCTATGCATCACGTAGTTTTGTAGTTTGTTAGAAATTTTGAAAGAAACTTTTGTTCTCTATTGTTCTGAGATAAGCACCCAATAGGATAAGCAACAGCTTCTGTGGTCAAATTTTTTTAATGAAATTTTAATTTCCATTTTTCAGGTACCAATACCAAAAACATCGATTCAAGAAAAACAGGCAAACATCCCAACCTTCGGCCAGGACGTAAGTTTACTTCGGATATTTCTTTTTATTTAGCTTTTAACAATGAGCTTACATACTACATTACGTAGTATACGACGGTCCGACACAACTGTGAACTTCTCCAAGTTTTTTTTGTTTTACACATCTAGTTGACCCAAGGTTCTTCAGTTAAAAGCTTTTCTATTCAACGATGCCTACAGGAGTTAAATCTTAAACAAAAAATATGTTATTCTGAGTATCATGTTATCATGTGTTATCTGAATTGCATATTAGATTTCTTTAGAATCACAATCTCGATCAAGTAATGATCACTGCTCAGCAATGATTAGTGATCAGGGCGAATCAGAGTATAACAATGCCTAAAATAGTGGTGAAAACAGTCAGATTTTAAAATGATAGTTGATCTGTTTTGTACATATTTTTATTTTGCGAGTTGTAAATAAAATGTTTTTCGGCAAAATTTCATTCTTAAACCTTTTTTGCAAAATGACTTATGTATTTTTTAGCAAACAAATGTTACCATCTTTGGGATTTTCTACGAGAGATACTTGACAGCAACCGCCCTGACGAAGTTGGATTGATCCAATGGGTAAATAAAGAAGACGGGGAATTCAGGCTTACCGATACCAAACGAATTGCCGAACTGTGGGGAGAAAGAAAGAAGCTCGCCAATATGAATTATGATAAATTGTCCCGATCACTAAGGTACTACATAAAGCTGGACATTTTGAGAAAGGTTCCGGGAAGACGATTGCATTTTCGGTTTGGGAAAGGAAAGATGTGGAAAAAAATGAACAAGTAGATGGATTTTTAAAAAACTTGTAAATAAAATGCCTCCTTTTCTGGAGGTAGAAAGTGTCGGTTACGATTTTTCATTTCTGTCGGAAACAATTTTTAAAACATTGAGAATTCTTTCGCAGAAAATAAATTACGTTACCATTAATGTTTGTACTGAAAAATGCTTTGGAGAAAAGTTAGATTAGATTTTTAACCGGTATTTGATCTGATTTTTACAGATATTTATCTTATGACTTGTAAATAAAAAGTTTTATATGTAATTTGAAAAATATATTTGAATTCTTCTACATCGTGTTGTAATATTTTTGTGTATGATTTCTTCAAAAAGGAAGATTCCTTCAGAAAAAAGATCCCTTCCAAGATTCCTTCCGTTTTATTTTATTCCTTAATATGCTCATTTTTTAAAAAGTTGACTATTTACATGTAGCTGAGCCGGGATATCCCCACCCACCAGAGACATTTTTCATCTCATGTTTACATGAGACACACATTTTGGTGCGCTTTTGTGTTGTTCGTTTTTTTGTTTCGAATGTTCCGCATGTGTAGTGCTGTCAATTTCATACGAACTGGGTGAGATATCCTGGGTGAAGAATCTGTATGAAATAACTGGAATAAAAGCAAGGTTTATTTTACCCATGCAAAAAGGCCCTAAAATTCTAATTAAGGCCAACTACAAAACACAGCTGATGCATTACAAGAAATTCCTAAGTTTAAAATTTATTTATTCTTGGTTCAGACAGGCCACCCTCCATCACAAAAGGAGATTTTAACAGGCAACAACCCCAAACATAAAACAACAAAAGTTCCATCTTCCCTTTATGATACCATATATCTTAAATACCAAAAAATATCACGGAAAACACAATCACTCCAAAATTAAAAAATGTACTATGCTTTATATCTAGTGTCTTTTATAACTAAAATATTTAAATAAATAATGCAAGTTTAAAATCTTCGGTTTTCAATGAAAGTATATCAGTGCAAGTAAATTTCTACACTGGTGCAATGAAAGAACAGCTCGGGTTTCATGTGATCAATGTCACTCAAAGTTATCCCAAGATAAAAACAATCGACCTCTGCTTGCTAAGCAAAGGGAAATTCAAGGTCTGCAAATGTTATGAAATGAAAACTCTTTTCATAGGTACAGTCTTTTTTTTATTAGAACTAAGCGTAAAATTTTGTGAAGTAAATGCAAATGGGGTGAATCCATATTTCAAAATACGCTATTCAATTTTTTGGAAATCTTGGCTCTGAGGCTGTTCTTGGCTCTGAGGCTGAGCATGTTCTTAATATGTTCTTATTTTTTTGACAATTCAAGCCTCGATGTTCTTATAAATGGGTTCTTATAAAAAAAAAAGATTTTAGGTGGTCACTGGATTTTAACAAAAAAAGGAGCCGTAACTTTTTGGATTGATACACAGACTAAACGGTCGGTTGTGAATCAGGCTATATTCATGTCGGCTTTTGATTTCTAATGGTAAAATAATTCGAAAACAACAACAAAAAGAAAATTTATACACTATTTAACTTTAACCCTGCACCCCTACGCTGGCTACGTCCCCATACTCCACCCTGCACCCTCTATCACCATTACTTTTATTCACAAAGCAAACTCATTTCTTGTTGGATGCATGTGTCGATTGGATTCGTTTACAAATTTGGCGCCACGCATTACATGTGAATTTGTTTTTATGATCAAAAATATGAAACGTTTGTGATAGAAATGATAAAATTCACATATTATGCTTATTATACCAATAGTTATCTTTGGAAACTAAGAATTTTATTAATTGAGGTTAATTCAACAAAGCCCGAGAAAGTTAAAAAATTCTTGAAAGATGTGTTTGACAAGAAAGAAAAGATGTCCAGTAAGAAAGCTCGTGTTGAAAAACTTAACCAAAAAATGCTTTTGAACATCTCAAGAAAGCATACTTTGAATTATGAAAAAAATGTTATGACTCGTGAGAACATTTGAAAGTTCCCCTTGTAAATGACAATTATGTAAAATGTGTTCACATCATGAGAAAATCTTCGTTTGCATTGTTATGACGCCAAAATGCTTCATCGTGAAAGTCCTCATTCTGAAGCATATTGTAAAATTTGCCATAATGCTGAATATATGGTAAAACTATTTTATCTATTTACAAAACACAACTAAGAAAAAAAATGTAAAATACAAGAATTTTTTACGATTACTTGAATAATAAAAAATAACTATTTATCGGATATGTGAGAACAAGTTCAACTCTGATCGACTTTCCTGAAAAAAAAACGAAATAAACAAATTGTAGCTACGTTTTTCTGAACATTTGGAAATTTTTTCAAAGACCTTTTGCGGCCCCGAGGTCGACTTTTGAATGATATAAAATTAGAATTTGACTTGACTAGTAACAGACCAGTAACAGTAACAGACGGAAAGCCAAAAGTTGGACGACCAAAACGAGAGAAAATGAACCATAGTTCACCGCCATTTGAAGTTTGTTTCGATTGACATTCAGCGCGCAAAGGATTCTTGTTAGCAACAAGTTCAAAAAGTTCTTAAACAAAATCAAAAAGTTCAATGAACAAAATTATAAATCCCCCAAAATTTATGAAAAATTAAATGGTAAACCAAAATTCTGACTTTTCATTACGTTTCATTGACTGATGACATTTAGTGTTAAAGAATAAACAGAAAAATAAACAAGAAAGATTCTTCATGTAGCAACAACCCCTCGTGCCCGGCCAGGGACATTAAAAAAAAAATGATTGCATAAATTAACATAATCAGGCCACAAAATCGAAGCAGATACCAGGGGTTATTCTGCCCCACATTGCATAAATTAACAGAAACAATGCAGACAAAAACATAAGTGGCAAAAATGAAGAAATAAACAAACCTTTTGTGTATGGGCTTTACTGAAAACATTCCAAAATCGAAGCGTTTCATCACCGGCTCCTGTTACGATTGACTCGCCATCAGGAGACATGGCCTAAAAGTAATTTTATTTGTTTATCATATTGATCAAACAACAGAAATAAATGGAAATATCTATATTCAAAAAATACGTTAATAAGTAAAGGATTACTCTTTCACCAGAAACTAACAATGTCAAACTAGATAGAATTCGCAGAATTCAAATGAAACAGCAGATTTCTCTAAAAATATCTTCCAAATATAAACGCAAAGAAAGTAAATTAAAAAAAATATAAAATTTATATTTAAAAAATTTAAAATGTAATAAAAAGTATATATATAAGTTCATTTTATTGTTTTTAAGTTCATTTCAAGAACATAATAATCAAATAAAGACAAATTTATATATATACATACTAAATAAAGTACTCTGCAGGTGTGACCAGTTAATTTTGCAACTTGCTGTAAGTTGGGATATTTCCAAACCAGAATTTGGTTTTGGGAATAACCGTGTGTGCTGACCTGAAAATTAACAAACAACGAATTTTCAATTTGAAGAAATTTTGTGGAAATGAAATATATAAAAAATATCACAACTTGATGTTAATAAAGTATATATATAGAAATTTAAATAATTTAAAAATGTTTTTTCATATAACAAAAATTCAATTCTGGATTTGTCAATGCAGGTAAAAACAAACAAAACTACAGCGAATAAATCAAGCACTCTTTTAAAGTGCTTATGCAACCAAATTTTCGACCTCGATTTTATTGTATTTTATGAAAATTTGATGTTTTCTGAGAAGA
>JAYJMH010081573.1:0-10081 GCA_036873815.1 Phacellophora camtschatica | reverse complement strand
ATTCTATGTATACTACACTCTACTTATATGTATTGAGCACTTTTATCACGGACAAATCAATATACTGATTTTATATAGATGTATATATGTATCCGTCTATTCCCTTGTTTATTGTTTTAGTTCACATCAGCCCAGTTTAAGTTTAGTGACGATTTCTAATGATTATCCTGAGAAAATCCTTGACTTACTGCAGCATTTGATGATACCATTAATTAATCGAATAAGTTAAAATTAATCGAATAATAAAGAAAAAGAAAAACATAAGAGACAAGGCTGTATCATCAAAATATGCTTGAAATTATTCATTTGATAGCTAGATAGTTCATAAACCCAATTTAAGTGACGATTTCTAATTAATATCCTGAGAACATCCTTAAATTACTGCAGCTTTCGATAATATAATTAAAATCAATATTAATCAAACAGCATTAAAACAAACAAAAAACCATTTAAAAAACATGGCAGTTAGCAGCCACGGCACTGAGGAAATGGGAAGTTAGGTGCCCCACCCAAACGTTTTGAAACACTTTTCCGAAAAACAATTACATCATACCTTGTCGCTGCCTGTTGCTTTGATAACAACCCCCACCACTCCAGTTTTGAATTGCTTCCAAGGTCTTAAAATTAAATAATGTAGCTACCTGTGTTAGATTTATCTCAATAAATTGTTTTTAAATTTAAACACAATCAACGGATATAAAAGTGGCTGCTGTAAGAGATCTGGGTAGTCTAATGATTACCCAATCAGATGGATGATCAGTTAGAGGATCAGTTTGGAAATATGCTTGCGACTGCACCAGTGAACTGAATCTACATTTTCTCAAAAAAGTCTGCCATTATGGAATTTTTGAGATTTTTCATTTTTGAGAACATTTTTGGATTGTGTAAATTGATTTTGCAGCCGAACTGAAAACCTTTTTTCTCCACTCGTATAAGAGGAACTACGTAATTGTGGCTTTAAATTCTACTTCATAGCTGTTGTATTTTAAATACAATGAACATCTTGCGAGATATCCTTTTCTCTTTGTGATCCATAGTAACATTAGCCTAGACGTACGTCATTGAGAGGAAAAAGGAAAGGAAAATGATAAATTTTTAGTATAGGCTATAGTAACATACAATCTTACATGATGGCCAAAACTTCCTCTTACCAAACGAATACGGGATGAATGAAATGGTGTGAATGAACAGGAAAAACTAAATTTGAGACCGCTCGGGTCTTATAACCATCTGAAATGGTGCGAATGAAAAAGAAAAGCTAGACTTGAGACCGCCGGATCTTATAACCATCTGAAATGGTGTGAATGAACAGGAAAAACTAAATGTGATACCACTGGGGTCTTATAACCACCTGGAATGGTGTGAATGAAGAAGAAAAACTAGATTTGAGAAAATATGGCTTGCGGATTAACAGTATGCAGCAAAACCAGGTTGCTGACAAATGCCTTGTGGTTTAACAGTATGCAGCAATACCAGGTTGCTGACAAAATGAAAAAATGTTTTGTGGCTTACTAGTATGCATCAAAACCGGGTTGTTAATAAATTAATTAAATACATATATACATATATGACTCATCCAGCATATGTGATCATGTGACTCATCCAGCATCACTGTTATGTTTTTTGACCAAAGATTATCTTTGATTCGACGCAAAGCTAACGAGATAACAAATAAAAGTTTTAATATGGAAAAGTATAAGCGTGTGCATGAAGCATTAAAATAAACATGATGATTCTTTAATTTGTTTTCGTACGTATCCTGCATCGAAGAAAAGCAGACACACGATATATTCATCTGACCTTTTAATACTTTATACTATTACCGAAATACTTAGCTCTCAAGGTCAAAGAATATTTTCTTTTGTTAAATTTGATTTTAAATAGAACACAAAAGATTTCAATGATACCTTCATCAGCGTAATATTAATAGCAAGTGCCGCTTTACAGACTATAGAATCAGTCTGCAAAAACAAAATGGTCTCACTTACCTATGCTTAAGGCGATGCTGCCAAATATAACTTCTTCAGCTGGATTCCTTTCTAAAATAGAACAAAAAGTGTATCAAAAAGACGTTTCTCAGCGTAATATTAATAGTTAGTGCCGCTTCACCATATGGCTTCACAGACCATAGAATCAATCTGCGAATGAAAGATGGTATCACGTACCTATACTTAAGGCAAGGCTGCCAAATATAATCTCTTCAGTTGGATTTCTTTCTAAAATAGAACAAAAAATTGTACCAAAAAGGCGTTTCTCAGCGTAATATTAGCTAATAGTTAGTGCCGCTTTACAGACTATAGTCTTAGTCTGCGAATGAAAGATGGTCTCACGTAGCTACCTATACTTAAGGAAAGGCTGCCAAATATAATTTCTTCAGTTGGATTCCTTTATAAAATAGAACAAAAATTGTACCAAAAAGGCGTTTCTCAGCGTAATATTGATAGTTAGTGCCGCTTTACAGACTATAGTCTCAGTTTGCGAATGAAAGATGGTCTCACGTACCTATACTTAAGGCAAGGCTGCCAAATATAATTTCTTCAGTTGGATTTCTTTCTAAAATAGAACAAAAATTGTACCAAAAAGACGTTTCTCAGCGTAATATTAATAGTTAGTGCCGCTTCACAGACTATAGTCTCAGTCTGCGAATGAAAGATGGTATCAGTTACCTATACTTAAGGCAATAATGCCAAATGTAATTTCTTCAGTTGGATTTCTTTCTAAAATAGAACAAAAAATTGTACCAAAATGGCGTTTCTCAGCGTAATATTAATAGTTAGTGCCGCTTTACAGACTATAGTCTCAGTCTGCGAATGAAAGATGGTCTCACGTACCTATACTTAAGGCAAGGCTGCCAAATGTAATTTCTTCAGTTGGATTCCTTTCTAAAATAGAAAAAAACTGTACCAAAAAGGTGTTTCTCAGCGTAATACACGTTTTTTAAGAGAATTCTGGCTAAGGCTCTACTAGTTACAGTTTTAATTTTTGACAGTTTTTGACCAAATTTTACCAGTAAAAGTTTCTTAATTGTATATGAAAAAAATCCGCTTTTTCACTATGAATTCTTATTTTCAACAAAAATTAACAAAAACTGGGTATATGTTATATTTTTGCTAAAATATTAAAAATCTCAACTAGGGGTAGATATTTAGACTGAGTACTGAAAATTTTTCAATTGCTCCACAAATAACTCCAGTACTCCCTAGTACTGGTTTCCTAAAAATGAATGTCTACTGTCCGTTGTTTGGAAGTATTTTTAGTAAAAATGTTATTTTTCTCAACTAAACACAAAAAATGTCAATACTATTTTGGTATCGAAAGATGAACGAATGAAAATTGCTGGGAGAAGTCCAGCGGTGCACTGTCGGGTGGCTTTGGCATTCAACCAAAGTATTTCTCAGAAACATTCACAAACAGAAAATATTTGGCATTTCTAATCCGAAAATAGTTCGCTGGCGTTGGCGTCGATAGAGAATCTACTACCAATATAGAAGTGTTTTTCAAATGACACATTGTGACACAATGACACATTGTGAGTAAACTAAGGATAAAAATACTCGAGAGAATTATCTGTAACTGGGGATGAAATTTAGTGAAATTCTTTTCAAAACAATCCCGTAAGGGCAAATGGAGAAAATAGTTACATTACTTGTAACTGAGGAAACATAATATTTCAAATTTATTTAGAGAGAATAACTGCTGTATGAGAAAACCGGACACACTTTTTTTCTATGAGAAACCGCTCATAAGAAACTGCAGTAGCATAGTAGCCTCTTTCAGAAAATCAAGAAACTATACTAGAAAGGAAAAGAGGCCAATTCGCAGTTAAGAAACTTTTCCAAGTTGTGACTATGTTGACTATGACGGCACAGATGCCAGGGTTGCCTCAGAAGAATAAATGGGATCGATATTATGCTCATGTGGCTCATGTGAATGAGACATAGAAGATATAGAACCAGATTGGCCATATGAAATTGTATCCGGGTTTTATCTATGATTGGGTTCTTTTTGTAATTTTCTGGACTCAAAAAGCTTTATTCTGGTGTTCTCAATGAATCATGGTAATTTATACAAATTTAATTTTATGGAAAATTAAGAAACTCTAAAATCTTTTACAATGCAAATTGTGATCAAAATGAAGAAACACTACTACAAAGCCCAGGTCCAAGTTTCTCATAAAAAAGAGTGTGTAAAACAAATTGTAAGTGTTACATCACATGTGTGTAACTAGGAATACAAATATTGAAATTACTATCAACACGAGTAGTAAGGACAAATAGAGAAAATAGTTAAATTTCTTGTAACTGAAGAAAAGAAATTTTTAAAAATTTACTTCGCAGGAATTGAAAATAAGAATGCAAGGTCTTAAATTTCAAATTGTTGATTGTGTGTAGCTGGGGATACAACATGGTGGATCCGTTACAACAAATGCAAAAAGGTACATAGCTTATAACCAAATATATTGGCAAGAATAGTAAGTAAGAAGCAGGAGAAGGAGATTCATTTCCAAATATTTTAGATTTTGTGTAACTGAGGATGAAATAGAGTCAGATTCTTGTGTAAACCACTGAAAGCAAAAGAATGGCTCATAACTGAAAGAAAATGTTTCAAATTCTTGAGCACACGTTTGTTTCATAAGAACAACTTTGATGATAAACACCAGGCTGAGATTTGGGTCAAATTTTTTTAATATGTAAAAAATTACTTACGTTAAGAACAAAACATGTATACAGACGTTGAGCACTTGACCTGAAGCAAACTTTGTGTGGAGCTGAGGATAAAATATGTTTTCTAAGATTTTTCTAAAAACAATTCCTTTGGACAAACATGGAAAAACTTGACATAAGTTGCATCTAAACAGTGGTGTAGGAACCGAGGCCAAGGGGGCACGTGCCCTCTACATTTTCCAAAAAATACCATATAGTGCCCATTTTCTGTTTGAAAAATTCCAATTTCCTGTAACCAAAGGTACCTATTTACATTCTGGCTAGACTTGCCTCAAATCTATTTCGTGCCAAATCACAAATTTATATTTCTTACTCAACATATCGAGGGAATGCTGTATCAAGGGAATGCTATGAATAAAAACTTAGGGCAAGTCTACATTCTGGCTAACGCACGCTTATTCAATTTTCAGAAAAAAACTTTCCTACACCCCTGTCTAAATAAACAAAATGCTTGATGTTAAATTGGCAATAATTGCCATGCGAGAAACCAGACAGATATATACTTATTTTTAAATGTTGAATCATGTATGCATCTGAATAGCAAATATTTCAAATTAATTCATCAAGAAAAGTTGATTAGATCCATTTAGTTTAAAATGTTACATCACATGTGACTAAAAATGACTTTCTGATCCAATGGTTTCCGGAAAACAATTGGGTAGAATTAATTTATCAAAATTTTAACCAATTTCAAAACGCAATAAATTTAAATTAAATTTACCACTGCTTCGAATTATGTTAAATTTTTGATAGTATGAAATTAAGCATCGAAATGTAAAGCAACTTCAGTTTCGTCAATTTATTGGTTCCTGGTTCCTGCAAATATTGCATCTGAAAATGATGATATTTTTAGACCTTTTCCTGTTTGAGTAATTTGCGGTCGATAGTTAAATTTATATTTTTGGTCAAATAATGTAATAATAGTTTCGTGTAGTTGATGTAATCAATGTTATTGGCAAGAAAAAACAGGAGTTAAAAAGGGCCGTCGTGTCACCAGTAAAATACCCTGCGGAGGAGAGACCTCGGGAAAATAAGAGTAAAGTCCTGAAGTCTCTCCTCCGCAGTTACATAATTTTTACTGATTGACAAAACGAAATAGACTTGGAGCAAGTCTAAAAATACCCCAAACATTTAAGAAACAGTTAATAATTAAAAATCATTAAACAGCTTCAGCATTTCAAGTTTTATTTAAAGCAAATACGGAGGGGTCTGAAAATTATCTACAGAAAGGTGAGGTCTAAATATGTGCATGTCGCTATCCTGACGGGGTCTCAAAACTACCAAAGGTTTTCCTTTCCTTTTCGAGTCTTTTCTTCAGAAGAAAGTGCTGTTTTAATCTTTCAACTGTAGAAGGTCATCGATTACCAACATTGCACCATCCTCAGCATCGCCAGCAAAAGCACTAATTTAGATCAGACATTCAAAGAATTTTAAGGACAGAAAATTATTTGAAAATAAATTCTTAGTTGTTGGGGTCTCAGATTATTTTCATAAACGTTTATGGGGTCTGAAACTTAAAACAAAGAATATACATGGGATCCGAAATTTTATCTTTTTGATGAAAAGCTTTCATCCCCTTCCTGCCATGATTAATGACCGCTCTACTATATATCTGATAAACTGGAAATATTTTTTTCGTAAAAAAATGATTAATGATTTTAGAATAAAAATAACAACGATTTAAAAATCATTGAGAAATTGTAGAACTAAAATCATTCGGAAATCTGCCTGAAGAAGAGACTTTTAGGGGCCTGAGCTCAATTTCTTACGAAAAAGGTGTGTGTAGATGTAGACTGAAATTAAAATTATGTTTGTAAAAAGCGTTCTAAAGCGCAATACTGCACTGTAGTTATTACAAAATTTGATTTCAAAGTTAAAGGGTCAGTGAAAATTCGAAATTTCTGACGCTTAGCGTCCAATCGACGCAATCTTTTAGACTCCCATCTCTTCCACCATGTTAGCATCCACCCAAAAAATCAATGAAACAAATTAAGGCCTAAGGACGTATGACTAATTATTGGCACTTGATGGGTGCGGTACTTTTGATGAAAGGCACAAGATTTATTTTCGAAAGTTTTCCGTTGAGAATGTTAGTGTCCATTGGACGCTGAGCATCGGAAGTCTCGAGCTTTGACTCGCGCCCAAGAAATGATGCACTGCAGATCAGCATCACTGTAAATAGTATTGCAGATGTTACAATGCATAATAAACCATGACTTTCATTTAAACAAGTAATAGCAGTTTTTTGGCATTTGACTCAGTAGGGAAATTTCTAAGTGACTCTGAGTGGGGGGGGGAGGTATTGCTCTGATGAAAAATAACAATAGCCTATTGTCGAAACAAAGGAATGCGATAAGGTCTGGGAGGGATAAAAGAGGCCTTGACTCCCAGTACTTAAAGTTTCTTAACTCTTAGACGATTCCAGTATTACCAGAGAATGTTTTCCTCCCAGGCTTGATGTTCTTTAATTTCTAAAGAAGTTGAGGCTTGAAATGTTCTTAATTGTTTCTATTATTGCACGGATGTTTCTCCTGTAATTTTATCCTACCCATGCTGACAATGTGACAATCTTTCTCTGTTTTGCTTCAGCAATACACAGGGAACATTCGTGTTTAGTGTCACTCACCTTAGCATGGTAAGTAATTTGTATCGTAAAGTAACACTCACCGAAAATAGTTTCATATTATGGTATTTAATTTTTTGGAAAATCTTGGATCTGAAGCTGAGCATTTTCTTAATTTGTTCTTATCTTTTGACAATTCGAGCCTCGATGTTCTCATAAAGTGTGTTCTTATCTTATGAAAAAAGAGTGAAATATTTGTTTCTTGCGACAACAGAAGAGTTTACTAGGTTTTTTACACAGCCGTTTCTTTACATAAAACGTATGCGCAGATTTTCAAAAATTAATTGACACTGTTTTGACTCATTAAGTAGATTGCAAATAATCCTTTTATTGCGCTTCAAAATGATAAAATAAGCATGCTTGCGCTTCCAAATAAGGAGATAATGTATTCAGACATAATGAAATATCGAATTTTCATTTAAGCGAGTAATATCGAATTCCAGTTGATCAAATAAACCTCCTTAACATTGATCCCATGTAATTTTTTCGGCTTTTCAAGAGATTACGTAACGTTAAAAGATCATCGTATATGTTTCCTGTTATCCTCATCAACGAAATCTTTTAAAAAACCCACAAAAAGTTATTGTTCTGCGAAATCATTCTTAAAAGTTTTCGAAACCCCACAGAGCAGTGGTTGTTCTTCACGGTTATTTTCTGACTCAGTGCTCTTTCGGGAAATTTTTGAAGCCAACATGGACACACTGCTAGCAATTTACAAACACGGCAGACAAAAAAACGTTGATTACATAATTTCCTGTACTCTAAGCCAAGGTTTCCAGAAGTTTCGAAATAAGCTGTCGTTGACAACAAAGATTTTGCCAATTTTTGCCACCTTTATTTTTGTCGAAAAGAGTTTAAAAAACGTTCGTGTGAAAAATATCGGTATCCCATTTCTCAACAAGAGCTAATTTAAGCTTCTTGTCACAAGGATAAATCATTATGGGCTCTGAAGCCTGGTTTCCAAAACTAGCAAGAAGCAGCTTTTTTGGAAGCTGCTACAGATCGGGGGCTATTGTTTTCAAAACAATAGAGAACAAAGGTTTAATCAGTATTTTTTTTTAACCCCCATTGCACCATCCTCGGGTCTGACGGCACTGGCGTGAAGTCGCAAAGTTGTGGGATCCCAAGAAATCGCAAAAATACTTCCTTTTAATATATATGTATCGTAAACAGATATTCCTTCTTCTCGCGATCGCTTGAGACCTCTTGTGATCATATTCAAACCAGGCTTAAGCACAATCCACTACCGTATAGGAAGGAAACATTTTCTGGGGGTGGGGGGCAACAGGATTTTTGAGCGTTTATTACCCTCCTTTTACGCCAAATAAACAATACAAAAATTTAATATTTGACAAAACGTGGGCCTTCCTGCCCCAATAAGCGCTACGGCACTGCAATGAATGGCGATTGTATACAGTCAATCATCGTTTTGCTAATATCCAAGAACGTCTTGTTCGCCGCCTCATCGTCCGTTAATCGAGCAGACGTAAATTCGGAAGTATAATTAGTAGGAAAAATGTACGTCTTTGAAACCCCCAAACTAAAAAAAACGTCTGTTGTGTGCGTTCATCATAATGGTTACCAAGCAGCAAAAATGCACTCGAAAAGAAAACGCATTCACTTTGACTGTTAGGCCGACATTGAAGAAATTCCTAAAATTTGTTGAAAAATTAATTAATTTGATTGCAGAACTGGAATGTGCAAAGGAAGCTCTTTCTTATCAGGAGTATTGCTTAATTTTTTGGCAAATCTCAGTACGATTGCTTATGAAGTAGTTGCTCATAAACAAGAAAAGCGTGTTATAATTTCCGCTTCTAGTCAAAGTGAAGTAAATTTCTTTCTAATTTTCATGAATCAAAAACAATTTTAATTTTTTTACTGAGAACTGAATGTTCAGTTTCAGCCTGGTCTTGTTCTTAATGCCGGACTGATTTTTTTCAAGCTTGCTACCCCTCACGCCTCATAAAAACTAGGGCTGTCCACACCGAGGGTCGAATAATCGTTGACGCGCCGGTCTTCGGTTAGCAATCAAGCAAAAACGATTATTCGCTGCCATCGATTAATCGCTACTAACCGAATAGTACGGATCGAAGACTTCGAATACAATCGACTAGTCATTGAAAGCGAATAATCCGAATTCAATCCGAATAATGCCATGCCAATGTCATTAAAACAAATATATCTTATCTGTCATCTGGATCAAAATTTACATGTTGATAGTCCAATATAATGCCATTTACGTCATTCATACTTATTTAGAGCTTTTCAAACAGAAAGTACTCTTCACAATGTTTCACGAAAGAATACATTTTATAGATTTGTAGATCGTCATTTATGCTTATTTGGAGATGACGATTTCTGTAGCAGAAATTTATTTTTAAAGATTGCGCGTCACTAGGCTTCGGTTCGGAGGAGAATACCTTTTATGGATTTGTAGGCCGCACAAAAATATTGTAAAGAAGCCATAAAAGGGATTTCCCAAAAATACTTGTAACAGAAGTAGTGTTATAAAAAACAACAGTTGGTATTTCAAATCATAATTTTATAAACTCTTCACGAAGTACTTTACATTTTGAAGCAAAAATGAAGAAATCGAGCCCCGTTTGGGAATCTTTTGAAAGAGTTGACGACAAGAAAGTAAAATGTAAACTGTGTAACGATACACTTATTTATCGAGGTTCGACGAGCTCTATGCTGTCCCATTTACGTAGTAAACATCCTTCAATAACTCAAC
>JAYJMH010081562.1:0-10081 GCA_036873815.1 Phacellophora camtschatica | reverse complement strand
TGTGCCGTACCTTACACGAATCTTATATGTCAGAGGGCGCCAGAAATGGTTTGGCCACCCCTGGAAAAAACTGCCACTGCGTTCAGGACCGCCGAGACAAATCATGGCTCCCTAAGGTTGGAGGGCCCTTTTTACTGCATCCACTTACATTTAAGGGATTTACAGTAATTTTTATTAACGAGGGCCCCTGAAATTAACATCTATTGACTGCAGGGGCAGTTGCCCCCTTTGCCCTCACTTCTCATTGGGCCTGACTCCGTCAACTAAAATACATGTGATAAACATTTTGTGTTGCGCACGTTGCTAGCTCTACACACGATTCTGAGTAGTATGTGTAGAGCTAATGTCAAACGCACTATAAAATGTATTCCACTACTCATGATAGCTGGCGCGGATACGCTGTAGTGATTATCTACCTTCAGTGGTATTGCGCTTTAACGAAACAAGATGACGAAAAGCAGTCTGAGAGATAGCCACATTGTATGGGCGGCGTTTATTGGAAGGAAAACGTACACACAAAATGGTGTTCATTAAAATGCCATTTGCGATGGATATATACAATGCAGAAAATACCATCTTTTCAAATGAATGAAAGCAACACACGTTCCATTTCATTAAGGAAGTTTATAATGTTATTTATTTCACATACCCCCTAAATCTTGATATTGGTTCCCAGTTCAACATTTGAATTACCGTTTTAAATTTCGCAGCAAGTCATGTTTTCCTTCATGTGTGCAGCAATAACACGCTCACAGTATACTGAAATAGAAATCATTGAATTCTTTACAAACTTGGAATTTCATGTAGCTGTCATGATAATCTTTGCCGTCTGCAGAATTGTTATTAACTGCGCGTCATACACAAAAGATGCCGTGTGTGAATGAAAATATCAAATACTGCAAGAATCACACGAATTTCAAATTTGTTTACCATTTTTAATGTAAATTCATTAGCTTTCGTGTTTATTTAGATATTGCTTATTGATACAGAAAAGCTCCCGGGCCTGACGCATGTCAGATAACATGTTGAGCTCCGCTGACCATTGGCGTTTGTTTCATTGTACAAACAACCAGAACTATACACGAATTTTTTATAAGAAACCATTTTATAAGAAACTAGCCTCTAAAATCGACATGCGTCAGACGTACTCATTAAAGTGATATTTTGTTATCCAACAATAAGCTGAAACCTGATATCAGATGTCTATCGACCCGCTTAAACATAAATTAACTGTTATTCTGTAAAATAGTTTACAAGCAAAAGCAAATCCGTTGTCCCTAAGAATTTACTAGCGTCTAACTTAAAGAAACTTTTTAAGAAAAATTTTAAGAAACTTTTAGCACTAAAATCAACCAAAAGTTTAAGAAACTTAAAGACCCACGCTTGGTTTCTTATAACAAAAGCGTGTATTAGAATTTGATTTCGTTTCTTTTTTGCATGGGAGAGAAGAAATTTTCTTACGACAAACTTGTCAGGACTGTCACCGCTCAAGTGACATATTTTGAAAATTGACTTTTGAATTCATTTTTAATTAAATTCGTATCTTTTCTAATTACTTACAGAAGAAGGGATATGAATAAAAATGTTTCAATGGAAATAAGCAGGACATCTTTCAACATACTGAGTGGTGGGGCAATTGATATACCCGGCCCCTCTTCGTGCCCCTCTTCATGCCCCACCACTCACGCTTGAAATGCTGTTTTTGCCCCGTGAGTTTTGGCTCTTTTGGCAAAGGTCCTTCACAAATCAGAAATTTCTCATTTCAAATAGATTTTCTGGTATTCAGAGAAGCGTTTCCTGCTAGTTTAGAAAGGCGTGGCCCCAAAAGTTTGCATTTGGTGCCCCAAAAGCTGCATCTAGAGCCCATGAGCACCTTCGGGGCTCGGGAGAAGCTTTTCCTTTATGGGGCCCTTTTCAATTTTACCCCTGCACTGAAAAATCCTTAAAAGATGCACTGGAAATAAGTATTGTTAAGATAGGCCCAGTCTGGAAATGTTGGTAGTCTTAGAATACCAAACATTATTTTGACTAATAGAATGGCCCATTAGTTTTACGCAGGGATAAATTGATCCCTGGTTTCACCCTAGTTTCACCCTGGTTTCACCCTGGTTTCACCCTAGTTTCACCCTAGTTATACCTGGTTTTATGCTGATGAATATAAGGATATAATAATGTTACGTGAAATTAATACGAATGATACCAAAATATGAATAAATATTGATGCCATTTAATGCAAATAGATTGCACGACGCTTCGAGCATAAACCTTCTCCGTTTGCAGTGCTGTCGCTCACAATCCGTATACTAACCTCAAATGGTGCATAAAACGATTTCCGAAGGGCAAACGTAGAGTTTGGGATGTCAACCTGTCATCTGCAACCACGTTTACCTGCCCCAAACTTGAAATCAAAATTGCCCTAATTCGTGAGCTTTGAAGTTAATTTGAATAATTTGAAAAAACATCATTTATTTTCAAAATTTCACAAGTTACTTGAGCATTGAAAGGTATAAACATCATAGCAGAAACCGTCATTAACACTACCTATAATTAGTATTTCATTTCAAAATTAAGTCAATTTCCCTTCACTTCCTATGAATTCAAAATTACAATGAAAAGTAACGTTTATAAAGTTTCTTGATATTCTGGCTGTAGGACTGAAATTTTGTTAACTGTTCAACAGCTCCAGTACTTTGTTTTTTTCTCGTAAAAATGTATGTATCTTTTTTGTAATGAAATCATGTGCTATCTTATATCATCACTTTTGGGTCATTTTCCAAATACACTCTTTTTGAACACACTTTATAAGAACACTCAGGCTCGAATTGTCATCAAATATTACAAATTAAGAACATGCTCAGCCTCAGAGCTAAATTTTCCCAAAAGATTCAATACGTTGTCATAAAATTATGCACTCACACTTTTGCAATTACTTCACAAAATTTTGTACTTTTTTTTCATACGGCGTAATACTTTGGAATTTTTTTAATTCTTGCTTGACTATTAAGCAGTAATTAGAATTTGATTTGTAAATGAATTTTACTGTGTATTTATTCGTTTTTTTTTTCAAGGATGTAAAAAGGTCATTATTTTCGAAAGGAATCGCTGAGCGTATTGTGCCCCTTCAAAGTGAAAGCGTAGCAAAGGTGAGGCTGTTGAAATATTGTCTGAATTACCAAGATTTGTTGAAATATTGTCTGAAATATTAAAATTTGTTGAAATATTGTCTGAAATATTGTCTGTTGAAATAATTCAGTTTAGCACGGTATTTTTCTATGTAAGTTAGTTTTCATAGTATTTTATTAATCCACCTTTTGACCCCGGGCAAACATTTGTGCTAACATAATTCTTGCGGTCAAAGCCTTTGACGAACATATAGGTAGAAACACACAAATTGGTTCTTGCACTCAACTTTATGTGCATAATCAATTTATGCGAACAAAAACACAATATCTGAAAAGGTTTATAGATCAAGATGTTTTTTTTTCATGTTTAAGTTATTAACATGAAATTAGTTTAGATACTATTTTATTAAATGTATAGTCAGCCTCATGGGGGTGAAGGGGTGTTCCACTCCTTGGAAATGTAAAGCGGTATTTGCTCCTGGTCTAGAATTTCCTTCGGCAAAGCTGAGGTTAATATTTATCGGCAAATTTCTCGTTCTACTCAGAAATGTTTCGTGAAACCCCTGGGGAACCCCCCTTCCTCAATCGTGTGAAGCCGGCCTTGATTAAAAAAATTGAAATTGGTCCGATAACGCTTCTTTGCGGAACATCACTTAGCAAATGACACCAATCTGACGTGAACTCATGAAGGGCGACTCTATGTTCTCTATTCCGTAAAAACTCGTTGATCCAAGAAAGTTACTTTCTTCTGATACCAGATTCCTCTGATACAGATTGGAGTACACGATTTCTTTGAGCAAGTTAGGATTTTGATGGTACGAAGTTGCTTAATTTTCAGCTGGAACTGAAATTGATTATGGCTGGTTAGATGTTTAGTACTTGACTTAAATAATAATTGAAAATAGTACAGCGTAATTGAAAATATTTTAATTGAAAATAGTACTGGGCTTACACAGCCCTTTTCGCGGACTGGCACACAGAAAATAGTACTGGGCTTACACAGTCCTTTTCACGGACTGGTACACAGAAAATATTACTGGGCTTACATAGTCTCTTTCACGGGCTGGTACACAAAAAATATTACTGGGCTTACATAATCCCTTTCACGGACTGGTACACAGAAAATAGTACTGGGCTTACACAGTCCCTTTCACGGACTGGTACACAGAAAATATTACTGATCTTACACAGTCCCTTTCACGGGCTGGCACACAGAAAATATTACTGGGCTTACATAGTCCCTTTCACGGACACAGTGCCGTACCACGAAAATACAAAAACCTGCTCGAATGGCAATTTATTAAAAATTGGTTACTTGTCTCTTGTAAGTTGATTACTTCTGTCTTATCTCAGACATGGGGCTGCTTAATTTTTTTGCGAATTCCAGTGAGTTGCTCATATAACAGTTTCTTATATTAAAAAATTCGTGTACTTACTTTAGGCTACGAGTGATCACTTATTCCACTTTGATGTTACATTTTGTGTTAGTGAAGACAAGAAAGTTGTGGTCAATTTTCTGTTAATGTGCAACAAATAACAAAATTTTTAATTTAAAACTATCGTTTTTAGTGGTTCACAGAGAAAGTTCTTGAAGCAAGCTCGCTATAAACAGAGGACAACATGGGCAGTGACACTGAAAGCTCGAGAATTGATGGTGATATTTTTAACATTTTCTACATAGAATCCACAGTGTTCTGGTAGGTTTAAGCATGGGCTCTTTCAAGCAAGAAATCGTATGTCAGTCCTTGGAAATAACATGTCTGTCTTTGGTTAATCGTATGCAAACTTTCATTGTTGTTCAAGATAATTTGTCAGAAAAGTTTTATAATGATGATTATTTACAATGTAATGGTTTTAAGTTTGGCATGTGGAATTTAAATTATGTTCTCATATACGTAAGTAAGCATTCCAGAATATGTTGAAACGCGTTTCGAAATAGTCATCCACAATATTTTTATTGCGAAGGCGTTAATTTTTTAGAAATGTAAATTTCAAAGTGCGAAATTTATTTGATTTATTCCTTGAACCGGTTTTCTCTTGTAATCTCTATCAGCCAAGTTTTCTGTAAAGATGCATGCTATATTCTTTCTTGTAGCTTGATATTACTATTTTCTTTAGGAATCTTTGTCATTCAGGACCACCGAGAAGGAGGCGACTGTCTCTGGGCATGCAGTGCTAATTTCAGGGCCCCGTGTGAATAAAAATTACTATAAATCCTATGAATGCAAGTAGATGTAATTGAAGGGCCCTGAAACCTTAAATTTTCCAGGGGACTGTCATTTCTCTCGGTAGCCTGTTGCCATTACTTTTTCATGTGGCTAATTATATGATCAGTGTTTTTTGTTTGAAAGTTGTGAACCGTCGCCCTTTCTCTCTACGTCTACATATTAATCAGTAAGACCCATAAGGCATCACACTGATGGAAATCAACCCACCACCCAATGCACACCCATCATATGTCATAGAGGCGGTGAAAAAGTTGGAGCTCTGTGGGAATTGGCTCTCTTCGTTTTCTTCTTTCCGTTTCTGATGTTCCAGATCCTTCCGGTCTGGTTTCTATGAAACCACAAGAGTTGTAAAAGCATCGTCGATGCGTCGCTGACCCAATCTTCAATCTGCGTTCGAAGACAGAGTTTTTCCACATATCATGATAGATCGGCGACAGTCTGCGACAAGACATAAACCATTTTGGGACTTGGAAGACGTCTAATTCGATTTTTTCATGGGAAATTTTCTCTTTATTTTGCTGGTGAATCTTGGATTTGATACTTCAGTTTTAACATTTTCTGCTTCAAATAAATCGATTTCAACTCTCCGATTTCAACTTTCAACTTTTTTGCAATGTTTGCTTTAATGCACTTTAAATTGGGAAATTTATTTACAAGGATTCCCTTTGTCATTTTGCAAACCGTTATATTTTTAAATAACAAATAAATAATTTTTCAAACGCAGTAATTTTGGTATCATTTCTCCACTTGTCGTATTGATTTGTAACTTTTATGTTTGTTGCTGTTTCGTAAAATTTAACAAGTAGTAAAAGTTCCTTTTCGTTTACTTTATTCAGTTTGAATTTTATTGAAAATTATTTCAGAGGTAAATATCTTTTTAGTTTTTGAGATAAATTTATATTTGTTCGTTAATGTTGTACTTTGTCTTGTTTTAAATTTCTCTGCAGTTGTGTCAGTTGTGTTTGTGGTGTTTGGGATACTCAGGGGGCGCTGCCACATGGGGTGGGTGGGGTGTTACACCCTTGTGCATTAAAAATTGTCGGTACACTCGGCAGGGCAGATTTGAAATGTTCAGGCCCCCCTATTGTCCCACAGCAATCTTATCCCTGATAACGCGAAGAACATTACTAGACCCAGTCCTAGGGGTGCTGCGACCTTTCCCCCCCTAGTGTTTAGAATAACAATGCTAAGGAAAACTCAACAACAAAATTATTATTATCACATTGCATACAGAAGAAACCAGCGTAAAATAACCTTTATTTTTGGTTACCAGCCTGAAGGTAGACTTGCTCCAAGTCTATTTCGTTTCGTTAATCAGTAAAACTGCGGAGAAAAATACGTCACTGCGGAGAAAAATACCCTGCCAAGTAGCGACCTTAGGAAAATTCTTATTAATTAATTCTGATTAAAAACGAAATTGACTTGGAGCAAATCTAGCCTGAACGTTCTTATATGAAACCATTAAGAACATAGCAGAGACATAAAAGAGGGGTAAGTTAACTAAATAACTCCGAAATTGGACATTTACAAATTCTCCGAAAAACATTTTCGAACTCTCCCATCAAGTTTTGTTCTTTTATAGTTAATTTTGTGAAAAATTTCATGCAAAAATTCAGCTTAAATGTTTTTAGATTTACAGGTTTTTAATGCGTATTTTTACTGTATCGTAAAATATTAAAAGTATTAAAAGTATTGTTAGTGTATTGTCACGGATGAAAAGTCTTCTGCCTCCAACTTTTCTGAAGTAAGAACTAGGGTTCATACCACCATCCACCATGACGCCAAAACCAAAAAATTACATTTTTTTCAAAACATATATATACTTTTATGTTGTAAAAATATTGAACAATAAATGATATGTTGTGGAGGTTCGAGTGACAGAAAAATACACAAGTTTCGGATTGAAATCCTCATCAGAGTGTAAATTTGAAATTACGTACAGAGTTATAAAGCTTGCAAACGATATATGGTGGGTGTTATGGAAGTTTCTTTCTCGCCCAACCTCCATCTATGTTAGGAATTGAATTAGGTATCCGTTAGATCGAAGATCTGTAATTTCAAATATAGCTTTTCGGAAAAATATAACTTTCGGGTCTTCTTTGATTATTTCCGGAATTTAGTGGAAATTACAGAAACCTATAATAAAAGTGTACAGTATATTCCGGTTGGAAAATTATTAGTTTCGAACCTTCTGTTGATTTTTGCGTGGAGAATCACGTGAAAGAACAACAATATAAAAGTATTGTGAACACAGTCGTTATCTTTGTCATATTCATTAATGTGCATTAAATTTATTGAAATTTGTGGTTTTATCTTTTGTTAACAAAATTTGCTGTTAAAGCAAGTATATGGTATATGGCATTTTTGATACAAATAAATTTAAAATATCCTATCCAGTCTCCTCCTCACAAATTTCATCACAAATTTCATCAATGTTTTATCTTTGCAATCATTGAAACAGGTGAAAAAATACTTTTTAATCTTTCAAGCATTTCAATTGATAGCTTCTGCTTCTACGATTGGACAATGCACAAAAGAATAAGACTTAACTTGCCCGTGTTCTTAAAATTCACGGCAGTTTTTTCTGCTTTGCGTAAATCGAGACTGTCCTAAATGTGGCTGAATGAAGTTTTCTTTGCCTTTTAAATCTGAGACACGCTTGGATACAAACGAGTGATAATGAATACAAATAAGTACAAACAAGTTTGGGAGAATAATGAGCAGGTAAATGAGATTCCCTTTTGTTTAGAACACGTGCATTACAGTGTTTGAAGCACGCAAAGACTTTCTACTGTTGATATTTGGGCGTATTTAGGCCTGTTTTGGGGAGGTCAACGATCAACCTGTCGGTGAAAATCATCAAAACTTTGACTGCGTGTAACTTTTTGAAGATGTTCATGAGCATCGTTGAATGAACCAGATGTGTATGTAAAGCGCGTTTTTGTCGTCGGGGTTGAAAGTTATCAAATTTATCGCGAGAGAATTACGACATGGCAAGCACCATTTCGCAGTCGACGCAATGCAATGATTACGTTTACGAGAAAATGAAGCAATATTTTGATTTATATTCTGAAAACAATGCCGTTGAAACTGAGATAGAAGCCGAAGAACCGAATCGAGCAATGCTGCTGAAACATGTTTCGCTGATCGAAGAGTTTGAATGCGAAAAAGACGAAATTCAAACGAAATTTGCACGAGAAAAGGAATCGTTGAAGCGTGCTTTCGAAAACGAGCGCAAAGAATACGAGGCCGAAATTGAGAGACTGCGGGAAGTTGTGGACACGAAAATGAATGAAATAGAAGTAAAATACAAGGATCAAATTCAGAAAAGGGAGGCTATCCAGCGAGATTTGTTTGAAAAAGAACGAGCCGGACTCCGAAAGTCGGTTCAAGAGCAGATGGGCTTGGTTGCTGAAGTTGAAGGCGAAATTAAGCGAATTTTAAAGAGATTATTGGTTGAATTGAAAAAGATTAGTCCTTCATCCTGTAAAAAATTAGAAGAGGATCTTTGTATGAAAAATATGCAGGAATCGTGCGTTGGCTGGCTCAAAGAAATATTCAACGAAAGCAACTCACAAACGGGAAATAAATCAACGATTTTGAAAAGTAGCTGGAAATATTCGTCGAAAATATTCAGTTTGAAGAAGGACGAAAAAGGAATGAAAGATAAGGAGAGCAAAGACACGAGAGAAGATAACGGTGAGGTTCAGAACGATGAACTGTATGAAGTGGGAGAAGTGTTCAGAAAACAAAAGAAAGAACTTACAGAAATATTTATGAAAGAAAAGAAACATTTAGAGGACGAAATAAAGAATAATTGTTTGGAATATAAAAAGAAATTAGATATAGAATACGAAGCGAGGGTGGAAATTGAAATGAAGGTTTGGCAGGAAACTATTAAAGAATATGAACGAGAAATTGCGATTTTGAGATACGAGAGAGAACAAATGGATCGAAATTATTGTCTTGAAATGGATCGATTAAAATTGGAGACCGAACGGGAGAAAATTGCAATTTGTTCAAGGTACATGAAAGAAAGAGAACAATTGAGAAGAACATTGTCAGACACAGTTGTAAACATGATGGTGAGAGAAAATGGTTTAACGACATTACAAAGTACACCTGAGATAATTGAAGCAGGTACCAATGATAAGAAAAAGGATCATGTCCAATTTTTTCTAGAGGAGGGCAAATCACTTTGAAAAACTACAAACTCTCGTATGATCGCAAAAAAATGATTTTGTGATTTTTTTTGTGATTTTGAGTAATTTTTTGGTGATTTGTTCTGTGATTTGATCAAAGATGTGTTCTGTGATTTGATCAAAGATGTTCGAAAAACATTTGTCGTTTCCCTCGTTTTCATTAGGCCTCGTTTTGATAAGATCTTTTGGTAATTATTGAAAAAGACCCAGAAATGTAGATAAATCGCCCTCTCAGAAAGAAAAATCGTTATTTATTGCAGGAGATCTTTCACTTGGATATTTTCTTTAAATTATAAAACGAAATATATTGTAGAATTAAATTACGCAATTAGTTATACAAAGATATATTTAAACATTTCTTTGTGTTAAAATGTTTTTTTTATTTTGAGCTTTGTTTCGACGAAATTAAACTAAATCGGAATCGAACCCGGAATGGGAATGGGAATGGGAATGGGAAAGGGAAAGGGAAAGGGAAAGGGAAAGGGAAAGGGAAAGGGAAAGGGAAAGGGAAAGGGAAAGGGAAAGGGAA
>JAYJMH010081551.1:0-10082 GCA_036873815.1 Phacellophora camtschatica | reverse complement strand
CCAGGTACAAGACACTTTATAAATTCTGGCAACAATTTTAACTGAGGTAGCAGTTGAGAAAAGTCAACGTCCTTTTCATATTCGCTTCTTACTTGCTCGCTAATTTCAAATTCTTTGCCATTTGCTGCATCTAATAGAAAGCTCTCAATATTATTTAATGATGCATAAGAGACTTCATCGAATCACCTTCCCAGTTCCACAAGATGGACTGTCCATCGGTATGGGCAGAGCGCGTGAAGACACTTGACGATTTCATCTTTATTCTTAAAGGTGGTCATCCTGCCAGGAGAATTCATGAGAAGACATACAACTCATTTGAAAATGTTAGGGTATCTTGTAAAGTCTGGAAATCTTTTGTGAAATCTTGTGGAGAGCCAAGTCTAGTCTATGGTTTGGGCAATGTATCCTGTGAGCAACTGAATTTTTTTCTTGCAAAATTCTTGCTGCAACCCCGCTTAAATGGCCACTCATAGTTGCAGCTCCATTATACTCTTGCCACCGTTAATCTTGTAATGGTAAATTGCCTCTCAAAAGAATATCCTTTAAGGATTTTGTCATTGTTTCCGCATTCGGCTTTGATATCTCACATTCCTATGAAATCCTCGTGAATAGAGAAGTCTAATAGTGCAATCAAGCGTATTACACATGCCAGCTGCTCTATATTGCTTATGTCACGAGATTCGTCAGCTATTAGCCCAAACAAGTGAGAATTACTATTAATATCAGCTAAGATCGACCTTAAAACTCCGTTTCCAATCAATTCAATTTGCTAATTAATTATCTCTGGACTCCGATATTGGTTATTGCTGATCCATTCCTTTAGCACTGGCACATCTTCAACCCTTGTGGTTAGGAGCTGAAGAAGACTTCATGGCCACGTAACACAACACCTTGCCGTCTAAAACATTTGATGGTTGAGAGTTGTTTTAGAAGACACATTCGTTTAGAAGACAGCTCCAACACTCATTTTAAGATTATTCGGAAGCATAACCTTTTCCGTGGATTCTAATTCCTATGTGTTTAGCAAGTTTTTGATAGCATATTTTCCAGTTAGAAAATCCGCCACTCACAAAGGCATCTTCTGCACAACGACAGAACTTTGATAATCACACATCAATCGCCTACTTACAGAAAAAGCAGGAGATAGAACCCTTGGTTTTATAATATGTGAGCCAATTTTATTTTTCAAAAATTGACATTGGACATAATCGTGCCCTCATATTCTTTCCCTTGCCGGTTACCTGCTTAACTGACGTTTCTTCAATTTCTACTTGCGACGGATGCTAAAGGACATCTTTACTACAGCAAACTCCAGTTCATTCTCTGGAAGAAGTTGCCGGTATGGAGTCTTCTTTTGAAGCTGCTATTTAAAAAATATTTTTATTATTAAAAGGTTTGCTTTGAAGCAATATTGGGCACACAAACAGAAACAGTGAGAATTCGTCTCTGGCTTGGCAGCTAATTCTTCGTCTATGGTTTCTACGGTGTCAGAGGATACAATTGCAAATGACATCTCCTCTGTCAGTTCAGTTTCTGTTGGCCCCTCATTAGTATCCTCACAATTAGTTTCGCATGTTTCCATTAGTTCCTCTTGGGGAACCACTTTTAGATTTTTATGTCCTCACATCTTCTTTCTTAGCTTTAGCTTCATTCATGGTATCTTGCTTTAAAAGACTAGTTATCTTTACAGTATTCCGAGCTTCTTTTTCAAAGTATTTTCTTTCAATTTACGTCGTCGTTCTGCTCTCAGAATTTTTTAATGCGTTCTCTCCCTATTCTTCTCTCCCTCTCTTGCCCGCGTACAAATGCAATTCTCTGTTTTGTCTCCGAAATTGATGTACTTTAGTTCCGAAATAAATGACACAAGTGCCTATGTAAATATTGCAATCATGTTACCGTTGCAATTGTAATTCACAAATCATCAGCAATAATTCTACATTTGCGGACAGTAAACACAGAGTTTTGGGGAAAGTATCGTTTCCGCGGCATTTTGCAAAATGTAAACATGCACGTTACGAGTAAAGCCTAATGCTGGGTGGCCTCTAAAATGTTTACTGCAACGATGTGGTACTGAAAATGATTTCAAAGAACACCTGAATTATAACTATTAATACAACTGAATTATAACTCTCACCTCGCTTAAAATTCATTATTGGGATAAAATAATTAAAAACAGTTTTTTTTGTTCGAGGAATTCCTTGCTTTATTTCTTTTTCCGTAAGGTAAGCCTAGACAGTGGGATATCGTAAAACTTAATATGTAAGCATCAAGAATTTTTATGGAACTTTTAGGAAACTTTTAAAGTGCTACTGACATGAAAATTTTTATTGTTTAAATCTATCAATTTGCATATGAGAAAAACGAATCTGAAAATGAAAATGCGATGAAAAGTTTTTTTTATCGTATATTTACCCGCATGGGGCGCGCAGCAAGCGCGCTCGTGTAAGGCTTATAGACTGCCGCACGTGTGCGATCTTCCTACCAATTTCAGTTTCATATGCCAGAGCAGTTTCAGCGAAAAGTCAGCATTTTTTGCCATTTTTGAAAAAGAGGCCTGTGCAAAAGAGGCTTGGAATTTATGTGACATTTTTGTGATAAAAGAGCAAACGCAGCGATGGAATGTTCTTTTATTCGTCATATCGTCTTGCAGGTAAATAAATTTCTGCTTTTAATTCCAATGCTAAAATTTTGAGTTTTTTGAAAGTTTACACAGGTTAGGTGAGTGAATTTTCAGTAATCAGAGTCATTGTACGATACAATCCTGCAGTTCAAAGGTCATTCTTTGTTGAGAAGATGCAATCTGTGGTGAACCAATATCATTTCAGAATATTGAGCAGGGAAACCTGGGGATAGGATTTTACAATTCACACAGGGGCTCCAAATTTCTCAATGGATCTGGGTATGTTGCTTTTAAAATTGATGATTCGTGGAATCTTACTTTTGCTGATTTAAAAAGTAAAACAACAGGAATTTACACTGTTCAAGGTGGAAATAAGGGAAGACTCACAAATCAATTTTGTCACGGGGAATGTCCTTGTTGGGCGTTTCTCCTGGAGCCCTACCCCCTGCGGAGGAGCATAACCCAAAATTCCGAAAATTCGATGTTTTCTTAAATTTTGTCATATGAGTGCAAAACGGCCCCAGAAAGGCCAAAATCTTGAAAATCTCGAACATCAGAAAAATTGATATTTTTGGTGTAAACAGAAACGTCCATAGGCAAAACCCCCTCCCCCGAAACGTCCAAAGGACGTTACCCGTGACAAAATCGATTTGTGAGTCTTCCCTAGCATCAAGTGGCTCTCTGATGCCAAAGAAACAACACATAATGCTGCAGCCAGTAAACGAAAGGGTAGCTGAGGATACTGCTGACATCCAGATATCTGTTTGGCAAGAACACTTTGATCAACGTGAAGAGGGGGAAATGCTACAAGTTCACTAATGTGTCCATCAAGTATTACCAAGGGTATAAACTAGGTAGTAAAGAAACAGTTGTTTGTGAAGTTAAAGATGCACCAAAAATTGATTTTGCTAAAGTTGATATTGATGGCTACTTACAGAGTCTGATAATGAGAAATTAACATCACCAACTGTTTGTTGCCCTGAAATAATGGCAGCAATTGTTGACATCCATCCAGTTTGCACAAATGAAATGTGTTCTAGCAGCATTAAATGTGAAGCTGGCAATACGTTTGTGAACTGTATTGTTTGCAAAAAGCGAATGCTACTAAAAAAGTGCCCTCAACAATTTGAATGCATCATTGATGTGAGGAAAGATGGGAAAAATATTTCTCTTACGGCTCTAGAAAGCATTGTTGCATCTTTCTTCAAAGAAGATCTTCGTTCCAAGCCCTTGAAGACAAGATACTGCTGTTAGAGAATATTGATTTCAAGCTTAACTCAAAGCATACTGTCATTGCTATCGAACAACGGAAATAACTCATTGCTACTTACTCATGACTTGTTAACATCATATCTTTTTGTTATACATATCTGTAAAGAGACTGTAATTAAACATTTTTCATAGTTTGAAACATTTTTTAAAGCTATATGCATTGTATCAAAATTTTAATGTTTTAGCATTTGTAATTCTGTCAAATCGATATATACACTGTTGTTCGCATATATATCGATTGACTTACTAATTCTGCAGTATTTGTTATTTTGTATAATAACAATTCGCAATTATTAGACAAGTTTTTAAGTGCAAGAAACCCACTGCTGCTAAAACTTGCCGTTTTATGAATTCATTACTTTCAGTGCCAGTTTTAACTATGTTAAACGTTGCGTCTCTTTTTTAAACGACTATCAAATATAGAAAGAAAGAACTGATAATATTTCAACTTTTTCATTGCAACAGATTTTGTTTGTAACGTATATTGAAAATTTATATAACATTTCACTAGAATACTAGCTAATATCGAATATAATAGTCAATGTTCAGTTTATATTCATGTTTTTCACAGTTATATTTTATTTTTATTTTCTTTTGTTACCTGAAGAAAGGCTGTTATATTCACGTATATGATACCGAGTTTGGAAGTTACTTATCTTCGCACATGGCTTATTTGTTCAGCTTTTACTTATCAACTGTTATGCACAACAGATTTCTAATATTTCCTGACAACATCATCAGTAACTTTGAGTTCCCGCTGCGGGCATGACTAGCAAGCGCTATTTCTAGTTTTAAAGTAAGGCACTTCGACCAAAAAAGTGTGACAAAATAAAACGCGGTCGAGAGCTTCGTTTTGATTAAAAATGCAGCTTGTGACGTAATATGCAGGGCACTTCGTTTTTGTAGAACAGAGATTTGTCTGGGCAAAGTTGGTTAGCAAAAAGCTACATTGCAAACGGTTTGGCGGAGAATTTTTGTTCTGAAAAATGCTGGCGGAAATATCCGGCGGAGAAAATATACGGAATGCAGTGTGGGCGAAGAGTAAAAGTTAAAAGTAAAAGATAAAAAAAACATACTGCATTGTTACAATGATAAAAAATAAACTTTGAGGCAACATTAAATATTTATTGAACGTCAGGAAGCATCATTGTACGACGAAAGCGAGTATCTAGAAAACCAAGGCAGACGGGATAACGTCAAGCTGCTGGGAATGCCAGAAAATGACTCTGGTGAGACATGGGATCAGTCTGAGAAATGCTTTAAGGATCAAGTAACGGCAACACTTCAAATTCAAGAAGAGATAGAAATTGAGGGTGGACATAGAGTTGGTCAAAAAAAGGAATTCTTCACTCGCCGAGATAGATCTAAAGTGAAAGCGAGGCCCAGACCAATAATTGCCAAGATAAAGAATTGGAAACAGAAAGAAAGCATTATAAAAGCTGCAAGGCCAATTCGTCCAAATTGAATCAAGTTTATTGAAGATTTCAGCCAGAGAACTCTGGACAAAAGGTATTCTTTGGTACCAAAGTTGAAGGAAGCTAGAGAAACAGGTAAACTTGCCTTTTTGTAACAAATAGGCTGATAATTAAGGATAAGCCCGAGATGGCAGGCCTCAAAGAAGAAGTCCCCCAAGAGATGAATCAGTTGATGATGCAATTACACTCTTGACTTGTGGACACGTTGACCGTGTTGTGTTTGTTGTGTTTGATTAGCATGTATTTTTCTATTTATTAATTTATTTATTTGCATATTTTTCTTTATCAGTTTCATATTTGTTTAAAACCTGCACAAAAAAGGAAGGGAGTTGGGGTATAAATATGCAATAAGTACGTCATACGTATTGCGTGTTTGTATTTCAGTTCTTTTTCTTTCTTTTTTTCAGTTTAGTGTGCCTGATTTTGGTCCTTTTAGCTACTCGTCTAATGTAAATGACAAGTCCAGATGATTTGCCAAGTGGTATTTGCCACAGAAATATATGCAGTGATCAAAAGGCTATTCTTTGCAATAAATGCAATTTCTTTGTTCATATAAAATGCAATGATATCTCTGCTCGTGAATATAGAGAACTTGAAAAAGTACCAGAGAAAGTTCATTGGTTTTGCAAGCTATGTATCCAAGATATGTTTCCATTTGGCTCATTAGGAAATGATAAATTATAAGTACTTTATGATTTTGATGTTCCATCCTTTGTTGAATTTTCACCTTCATTTGAAACTACAACTAACCTTATGAATTTGCCTAATTTTAGTGATTATTATATTGATGAACACATGCCTCAGAATATTGATTCTCGCTACTTCACTCTACCTGAGTTGTCTTCCTTACATTCATCCTCTGGTCACTTTTCTATTCTTCACACTAATATAAGCAGTTTATCCCTTCATCATGATGAATTAGTTTCTTTATCTGCTCACACTAATCTAAATCTTGATGTCATTGGAGTGTCTGAAATATGGCATTCTATTGACAATCCCATTTCCTCTAATGTTGATATTCCTGGCTATACTTTTCTTAAGACTTCATCCCTTACTCAGAATGGTGGTGTTGGTCTGTATATTGAGAATTCTCTCAATTCCAAGCCAATAATTGACCTAGATTCTTGCACAGATGATTTTGAAACAGTATGGGTGGAGATTGAAAACAAAAAAGATAAATATTTCCTTATTTGTTGTGTTTTCAGACACCCTAGTTCAAATGTTGATAACCTCACCTCTCATTTTCAGAATCTTCTATCTAAAATATCCTCAAACAAACTGATATTTATAATGGGTGATTTTAATGTCAATCTACTTGATTTTGCTTCCCATACACCAACAACTGATTTTATCAACAACGTTTTCTCACACAGCCTTTTTCCTTGTATTCACCATCCTACCAGAGTCTCAGAACATCAGTTATTGATAACATATTCACTAATGCTACCAATGCCAATATAACAAGTGGCAACATTTCAATGCAAATTACTGATCATCATTTTCCCCAGATCTTGATTTTGAAAAATACTCAGGTCAGTCATAATAATTCTGAATCATTCAAATATGATTATTCTAAATTTAATGATGACAAATTCATTGAGGACTATAATCAGATTAACTTTACTTATTTAGAAAACAATGACTTCGATGTGAACAAAACATTTGACCGATTTTTGAAAGACCTTAGCACTCTAACAAATAAGCATGCACTAATAAAAAAGAGGAGTAGGAAGGAAATAAGCTGAAAGATAAACAATGGATAAATAATAAAATACAACAGATGATGAGAATCCAAGACAGAGTTTTGCTGAAATTAAAGAAAACTGCAACTGATGATAAATATCGAATAGTAATCTACTCGCAATTAGTGACGCGAAAAAGACGCCTTTGTTAACTCTTATTATCATACCGCACCCCTCGGGAGCTTATTCCCATGGGCCTTTGCAATAACACGTCGTGCAATAATATTAATCGGCCTAATGAGTCTTACTAAAATCTGCTCATCGATTAAAATAATTCAATTGGTAGTTTAAGCCAAAGACAGAGTGGTTTGAATGATTACAAGGGACGTTTATGCATTGCACACATATCTAGGAAGAGTTCTCTCGCCCATCTTGCTCGTTTTCGTCAAGGCCCATCGTCTATCTTTACAAGTTCTCAACAACAACATTGTTTCCGAAAGTCGTCAGCGTCACTAATCTTGGAGATTTGATGGATGGTGAGACTCATCCTTTACTATCGATTTTTACTGGATAATTATTTCCAATTCTCAACCTTTTCAAACAAATTAAAATCTCCACAGCAATCTCGTGTATATGTTGAACCACTGATATTAATTTTCTCAATGCTTTTTTATTATCATCAACCAACTCTGTCCACTGCGTGCGCGGTCAAGGTATTTTATTCGTTTGTGCAGAAATATCTGGGGTTTTGTTCTTTTTTTTCGTTTACTGCTTTTCACATGACATATTTAATTGTTTTTTCAATCTATAACGCCGTCAACACACTAACAAAACATTCGACAACTACATACAACAACAATAACCGCTTCTTCTATTCCAAAACGGCGCATGGTCGAGAAGCTGTGGTGAGTGATGAAGACTTTACATTTCTTTCGCACAACAGATACAAGAAAGCTAACTCGAAAAGAATTCTTAAGAGAACTTGAGGAAAGCGAGTTTCAATCGGCAGAAGGAAATTAAATGATTTTTCTTAAATGATGTTAATGATGATGAAATATTTCATCTTCTTTTTTCTCTCTCTTTATTTATAGTTAATACATACAAATTCTAGCTACTCTCGTCATTTGGACACAGTTTAACCCAAATAGATGGAAACCTGATCATGCTTGGTGGATTGGCAAAGCCAAATATTCAAGGAAACTCATTTGACCACACAAATATGTACGAACAAGAGCATCCAGAGCCCTATAAGATTCACTTCCAGAATGAAGTGTTTATACATCGTTGACCATTCTGTCACTACAAGAGCATTTCATACTGCAGCATTCATGCAAAACCAAATCACCATTTTGAATGGAGCAATTTTTGCTTGTTTTTAAATGGTAAACATTTTGAAAGGATCTCACTCCATGAGACATTAAGTTTGCAGTTAAACAATGATGTCACTGCAGTTAAAGTGGTGTCACTAGGTTTGGAAGGTTTAAACATATGCTTGTTAAACCATGAAGCAAACGTTTCCCTATCTCACCCATCGCATTTGCATATTTTGGGGGTTTTCATAAGCTTGAATCAGCAGTATCTCAGAAATTGCCTACATCTTGTAATCTATTAATAATTGATATTCACACAAAACAATTTTTAATGATAATGGCACCTAATAACTCTGCAAAAGCTGGTCATACAGCAACTTTTATTGATGAGGACTGCTTGATGATTTGTGGGGGTACCTCAGAAAGCTAAAACCATACAACAACAAAAGCCATGCACCCAGACCAATGTGAATTGGGTGGTGACTGTATTACAAGTCCTGACTGTTGTGTGTGGTCTATTGTGCATATAAATATTACTTAAAGATTGCAGAAAATTCACTGAAAATACACTACTGATTTAGGTCATGCCTTAGCTCTCTTTATTGACTAACATTATGTGTTTCACGAGATTGAGTTTTTCACAAGTATTCAAACCAAGTATTGCCTTTGAATCTGTTTCTGCAACAATAAACATTATTGGAAGCATCTTTCTTTTGTGAGGAACTCTCGAGATATATTTCCAAGAACAGGTATTTTAGTGCTATTGTAGGCTGTCAATTTGATTTCTTTCAATTTTTCCTTTCTGCCAACTTAACATACTCAGATTTTGGCAAGATATTCACTTGTGCCCCTATATACAACTTATTGAGCACATCACTTCCACTTGTAGATAACGAAATTGACCATTCTGATGTAGTTGAGATTCCTCCAATAATAAAATAATCTTCTGAGTTTTCTTGCTTCTGTTCTGCAAATTTGTCAGTTTCATGTGAGACATCAGATTTTGCTCCTACAACACCAACACAAAATTCATCCTCATCTGACGTTTCTGCATTTACTTATCTCACTTTCCTTGTTTTCCTCATATTACTGTTTTGGCAAAATGATCGGGCTTTGAACAATTATTACACTCTTCGTTGCAAGCAGGACAATTTCAACTATAACAACGATATCAACTATAACACCACAGCAGGGGGATTAACGCAAGAAAGAAAGCTTTTAGGGCAACTAAAACAGTTAAAAAAAATGTAAGTACTGTTGCTGTGCAATGTAATGCCAAGCCTCCTCACCATCGCCTAATAAATGGCGAAAAAATCTCCTCTCCATCGCCTTATAAATGGAGGGGTCTGTGCCATCACTATTTCAGCAAGGATGAAAAGACCAAAATGTTTTTACATACATACATATATAAATTTGTATACATACATCCGTGTACATATCTAAAAAAAATGCTGAACGGTTATCAGGAATGGCTCTACCTAGCCCACAAATAGTCTCTCTAACAGATCTTCAGTAGCTAGTCCCAACTGAAAAAGTTTCAAATTCCCATTTTCCATTTGTAAGGTCTTTCATTGTTTATTTTGAACTGAAGATGGCTAGTGCATTCGTTGATCGTCGAAGAAGGCTGTTGATTTTGTTGATTTTTTGTAGAAGACAACAGCGAAAGCAAGCAAAGTTTAGGATCGACGAAAAGAGATTTTAGGTTCGACCAATTCTCAAGAAA
>JAYJMH010081529.1:0-10086 GCA_036873815.1 Phacellophora camtschatica | reverse complement strand
TTAAAACCTCTAAAGTTAAATTGTTTTTGAGCATCACCTTACAAAAAGCTCAATGGGGGAATAAAAGTTGCAAAATTTATGTATAAAAGTTTCACTTCAAGGAAACAGAGGCAAGTTTTGTAACAATAGTTGAATTGACACACTGGTTTCAAATCAATTGTCCGTCGAGAACAAAGTGAAACTCTCTCAACTGGAAAATGAAAACATCTCTTCCGCAGCATTGTTTGTTTTCATTTTCCAGTTGAGAAAGTTTCGCTTTGTTCTTGATTTGTTCTTTGTCAATTTCATTATTGTTACAAAATTCGCCTCTGCTCTTCAAGGATGCATTTTGTATATACATCATATATCCTATGATATTTTAGATATTTTAAATTGACTTTAAAAAAGCGTTCAATTTCAAATGCATTTATATGTTGTTTTTGTAGTGGTTTATAACCTGTAGAAATGCAACTGTTTCTTTAAATGTTTACTCACTTCTCATCAAGGTTGTCTGGCAATGTAACTAATTCTGGTCTGTCGTGTTCTGCTATTTGTCGCCATTGTGTTTCCCTGCCATCTTTCGCCATTTTCTCAAAAGTATCCAAAAACCACTCGTAGTATTGTGCTAAAAGCTGCCATTAAAAGTACAGTATTTCAATAAATGCACGATAAGATTTTCAGTAATTCGCAGCATAAAATACGTTATATGTATACATAGCCGGAAGCTTGAGATGCCATCAGAAAATATCACAATAAAGCCCTATTTACACTACAGAAACTTTTTGGCACGGCACGGATACAATGTTGTACCCGTACAAAATAAAATGATTCTGCATACAGCCTGGCTAGAACTTTTTATCTTGTGCTTGCGACCAAACTAATTTTGCCTACAAACTTCCTGCAAAATATTGGCAATTTTACATAATAAACAACAGAAATATGCAAAGATGAACGAAATCCTACAGAATTTCCTGCAAGATTACTTTTTGAAAACAATTCCTGCGACAATTGGTTACATGGTCGGGTGCTTTTTCATGTCATGCTGCATAGCTTTTACGATAAATTTTAGGATAAATTTTGGTACAACTTTTTGGTCCAGTTTTATCCGTGCGGTGCCAAACATTTTGCAGAGTAAATGGACTTAAATGACCTTGCTATCAAACTTCAAGATATGGGGGTAAGTGGCATTGAGATTTCAATATTTCAACTCCCAGTACAAGACTGCTAGTTTATATTTCGTGCTTAATGGTTTTCATAAATTTGGCAACAAACTGAAATCAAGAAACGGAAAACCTCCTATTGTGAGCAAAAAGACAACATTGAAGTAACTACTTAGTGAATCTATTAAACTTAAAATTTTAATATTAATTTTACCTGCAAATTATGAAATTGTTCATCTAAAAGCCAATCAAATGGTTTCTTGACAAGAGTTTTTGGTGGAATCTCCCATTTGGGGTAAGCCAATTGCTTAATTGATGCACCAAATGGAGGACTGATGAGGAATTCCCTTTCACCAATAGATATTCTTCCCTGGGAATCCTCAATTTCTAAAGCAACCAACAGTGCAAAGATTGGCCTGTCTTCTTCAAAGAGTCCTTTTGCCCTTGACACAAATGAGTTGTATTGAACTTTCTCAACAACAGCACTGACAGCGTTTCTGTGAAAAATGAATATTATTGAATGAAAATATTTATTTTCATGGCGTATCTGACTGATTTTTAACGAAGCATGAGCCAAGAAAAATGAGCAGCAAAATAGTTAGGCATTACTTGCAAATTTTATCAGTAGGCCTAGTTCATTATTATACATTAATTAAAATTATTGAGCATTATTATGCATTAATTAAAATTATCGCTTGCCAATCAAAACGTTTGATTGATGTCACAAAGACTTAGTCAAAGTCTATCACGTGGTTTGTCCGTGTATCTGTCCCAGTCAGGAAAACATTACGGTCGCAAGGCCACTGACCAGAGAAAGGTTGAAGAAAACAAAGGAAATTGATGTGCCACATCCAAACCACACCCACTTTCCATTGTTTAATGAAGAAGGTTTCTAAAGATCAAATTTTAAGCTCGAAGGAAGGTTGATCACTTTTCTGAACTCTGGATTCTGTTCCTTTAATCAAAAATACAAAAAAGAAACAGAACAAATGCTTAAGCTGGAGTGGAAAAAAGTTTATGTTTTTCAGATTAAAATTGCACTTTTTATTATCAATGAACAAATCCACAGACAAACCACAAAATAAACTCTTGTAGCAAATCTGGACAAAAATAAATTCGACATATAGGAATGGTTAGTTACTATTTTTCATAGTGATACATCACAAAACAGTTGATTGAATTAATATCACTTACCTATCAGAATGTTTGATCGATGTATCAAAAACAGAAACAAATTGGCTGAAAGACATTTGATATAAAGGATTAATAATCGCCATTGATCGTGATGCGTCAAATAACACTGCAGCACAAACAGCAATAGAGCGATACGTCTCTCGGGAGTTCTCAATTGATCGTTCAGCATTTCGTGCTTTCGAAAAACTAAAAGAAAAAAACCTAAATTCAGAGTTTGGTACATAAAATTCGTAAGACTAAGATTGTATGAGTTCATTTACGTTTGCAGCTGCAGGAGTTTTCAGCGTCCAATTTTAACCATGAAAATTAGGCTAGGAGTTAAAAATAGTGTTGCAATCATTTCACGGAAAGTTCTAATAAAGCAACTATTTAAAATGCAAGAAATTAAGTTGTGAATCATCGAAAAGTTTGCCTGCTCATCCTTTTTGTTTTAGATTCAATTCCTCCATAAAGAAAGCAAACAAGAAAACAGGCTCTTGAAAAGGAACATACACGAAAAAGCCAAATAACTTTATCAAAACATTTTCAAATCAATAACGCCCGTGCCCTTTTGAAAAAAGCCACTTGGGGGAGAGTAAACGTTCAACCAGGGTTGTGCGACTGTCGTTTTGCAAATCAACCCTGTCTCAATGTACACAATTTTTGTCAATTTTTGTCATTGAGTAACTTAACATCATACCCTATTGTAAAGAGAATCAACGGATATAAACATGGTTGCAGCAAGAGAGCAAGGGGTCTGGACAGTCTATAAATAACTATCCAATCAGATGGATCAGATAGTGAATCAGTTTGGAAATATGCCTAGTGGACGTGCGTCATTGAACTGAATCGCATAATTATATTTAATTATAATTAATAATTATATTTAGATGGTCTGTCCTTGTGTCCATTGATTCTCTTCAAGGAATTTTAAATTAAAATCATACCCAACTTTAGATAATTTAAAGCACAAAACCAACCCTTATGGGACACATACCTGTCACCGTATATCAGGATATACCCCCTCCCCCCCGGCAAAGCAGTTTTCAAAAACATTCGATCACAATACAAACTAAAGTAATAACATTGAAAATATCAAAAAATTTAACTTGTGAATTTATAGCAAAATTTTAAAATACCTTTCCTCAGCTTCGTCGTAAAACCTTTTGATAGAAGAAGCTCGTTTTATTGACGAAAGATCTGATAAAGGATTTTCCATGCTGCATAGATTTTGAAGCAATTGCTCCTCCGCATTGTCTTTGGTAGTCATGTATGCGACGATCTCCTGCAAAAAAGAAATGTGTGTCAATCTCCACTGTTATGCATTTTTAAAGAATATGCAGCAAAGCAACATCAACGATCGATAACTTTCTCCGATATTTTTTTTTTACCCTTTCACCCTAAAAGGGTCATGCGTCCCATTGATAGACAACGTAAAATTTATATTTCCAGGAGGTAAATACAGGTAGAGCTTCATGTTAATTTCAGATATTTCAACGTACTTCATCTTTTGAATTAAGTTGGTTTGCATGTGCTACCCCCTGCAAAATGAAACTTGCATAGGATTTGCAGAGATAAAACCGGGCGTAAAAGGGTTAAATTTATAAGGCCAAAGTGATAAGCCCAAATTAGGCCCTTCGTAACAAAAATTATTTTATTCAGTTCATTTTATCGACAGCAGCGGGTACTCACGAATAAGAAACCCAGATTTTAACAATAGGCCATTGTGATTTCAATTTTGTTTCAGAAAATCTGTATCTAACTTTCTTCTATAGGTGTTTCTCATTCGTGGTACCAACTGTATTGGCACGGCTAGTTACAAAAGTAAAATCATCATAAGGATATATTAAGAAGTGCGCATCGGCAAAAATTTATACTTAAATGACTATTTTGGAATGTTGGAAATGATTTCCTAACAAAATAGAAACCTTCATAAATAAATTTTCGAAGATTTTTTTAATTTCTTTAAATTTTAATTGGAAAGAAGCAAACAAAATATTGCGAGAGAAAGAAAGAAAGTTAAGTTTCTGTGAAGGTACTTTCGCAAGAAAACTCATCTTCAGTACAGCCTCAAGAGAAAACTGTGCTGAAACATCTCAATACTTTCATCCTTTTTATTAAAAGGAATGCAAGTTCAGTGTCAGCTACAAAACTAAGGAAACAGTAATTGCTGCGATACAGCGCCATAGAATACGCCTCACTTCCGTTAGTTTTCACTCTAGATTCTGTTTCTAATTCTAGTTCTAGTTCTAGTTCTAGTTCTAGTTCTAGTTCTAGTTTCCATTAGTTTTTCCGCTAGATTCCCCAAAACCCGGTGAAATGTGTTCTGGAAGTAACCGAGCCAGCAATAACAACAAGAAAAGACTATTGAACAAATCATTACATTTAACAAATAAAATAAAACTGCAAAATTTGTTGTGTATTTGAATATGTTTTAGTCATGCTGATAAAAAAAACGACAAAAGATGCGGTGTGATACACAAACACAAAAATATGAGCCCCACCTTTGCAACTTGAAACAACGTGTCATGGATTCTTGGTTTCTCCAGTTTGATAAACCTGTACAAAAACTGTTCCGTCAGCCCGTCTCGTGATTGACAAAATTCGACGACATTTGTATAAGCAGCAATGCTTGGAGGAATCACTTTAGCTGAACTTGTGGTGATCAAGAAAAGCCTGCATAAAAATCAGTATAAAATGGTATTACATTTGATGCAAATGCAGATACGAATATAATTTAAAAATACACAGAATGCAAATCATTATAAAATATTATCAAACCAGATGAAAACATAAAACGGATACAATTTAGAACAACATGTTCCAGGTAAAAAATTAAATTAATTACATTAAAAGCCTGAGATTACTTATACCCTATCACCCCGGGAAGGGCCATACGGTCTATTGAATAATAACATAAACAAAAATATTTTCAGGAGGTAATTGCAGGAAACGTACATTAATTTCAGATACTTCAACGTAATTGCATCATATAAATTAAGTTGGGTTGCATGTGCCACCCTCTGCAAAATAAACTTGCATAGGAGTTGCCTGTTTAGCAGAGAATCCACTCGGAAAAGTGTCATAAAAACAAACCTGAAATTTGGTGAACATTCAATTTCTTCATCTCCAACCTAAAACATAGATTAAGATGCTATCTTTCCAAAAATGTGAGTATAAAAAAAGCACAAAGCAATAAATATGTAACGTAGAGTATATGAGCACGTCCACAAACAATTTATAAAATTTAAAAAATATTAAATTAAATCAAAAAACCAAACTTATACAAATATACCCTCAGAGAAAGAAACGTTATTAAGAGTGTGTTCTTTCAGATCTTCCAAATGATAAAAATCCTGAAAACAGTGGTAGGCTTCCGATAAAAAGAATCCAAATTTTAATTGAACAAAAAATCCAAACTTTTATCTTGAAATTATCGTTATCAGGTCCCAAAAGTTGCAGTGCCTCCTTTGGGCGAATTCCGAAGAAAAAATGTTTCCGTAAAAAGAATTGCTTTAAAGAAAATTCTGAATTTTCTTCTCAAAAATAATTATTGACTTGATTAAAGGACTAACCGTTAACTTAAAAGGAACAGTTGCTCCAATAAAAGCTGGTCTTCCTTTGAGCAATGCACGTAGTTTTTCATTGTTTACGAGAGCATCAAGATCGACATCAGAAATTAGCAAAGTTCTTCCTTCGATTAAAGATGTTTCGATTTCCCCTCGAAGTTCCTGAAAATTGAAATAAATTGCATCAGCTTGAAAAGTAATTAAATAGCATTTAGCTCTTAACAATATTGTTTATGTAACAGTATTTTTATATGTGCAGTTACCCAATATAATATTGAAAATATTGAAAATGTTCAGAATAATTAAAAATATTTAAAAACGTTTCGGGTATTACCCGTTAGCAGGTTATAACCTGATAATATAATCTGATAAGCGTAATACTAAATATTTATTTTAAAATATTTTAAATATCATAATGAATTCGTATTATTTTTCATTGACATTCAAAACGACGGCTGAAAATTTATTGGTGTTTCATTATAACAGTCATGAACTATCAACTTATTCTTTTAATGATTGTCGGATAATTCCTCATTAATCAAAACCAATCTAAAAGTAAAATACCGTTGTTGATTAAAATTGACACACAAATTTCAAAGCGATTAGCCATTCAAGACAAAGCGAATTCTCTCAAGCAGATAATCAAAATCTGCCCTTGTTCAGTTTTGATTTAGCTTCCGTCATCTCGAAAGCTAGCTGTCTCAAACATACATTAATTCCATAGAGAGTATGAGTTAGCAGGGGGTTCAGCTGTAATTTTATTGTATATCCCTAAAGAGTACCAATGCTGGTTAAATTTCTGTCATCTCGATAAATTGCCATCTCAAACAAATATTTATCTCCATTGAGAGTTTGAGATAGCAGGGAGTACAAATGTTTATTTTTGTGTATGTCCCTTGAGAGTTTTCAATGTTAATTTACTTTCTGTCATCTCAAATACTTGCTATCTCGAATAAACATTTATTCCTTTTAAGAGTCCGAAATAGCGGGGTTCAAAGGATTAAAGGATTTAGCATAAAACTACTCTCGCCTCAACGCTGTTATCCAATAAAATACTATGCATAGTAAAAGTGCTTACCTTGTGTTTCACGACAGTCGTATTTTGCAACAATTTGGCTATCCAATGAACGGCAACTCTTTCAGGATCACAAAGCAATGCCCACGCATTGCAGCAATCTCTTTGTGTCGTGATACAAATGTTGTCTAAAGAGATGATGTCCATTGGAAAACTCATGGCTTTCCAAAGACGAAGCATACGCTAAGATAAAGAAGAACTGAAATTACACAATCAGCAATAAGCATAAAAAAAGTGTAAAAACATTAAATTTCATGAACAAATAAAACAAAGGTGTCGACTTGTGCACCAGCAAACAACGATTTTGGGCTTTTGGCTGTTATACACAATAAAAAATTGCATCAGCCGTTGGACGCAGCATATATTGTTCATATATTGCAATAATACTTTTAGCCAATTTCAGTTGTTACTAAAAATATTGTATGCAAAGAAAATGCTTCTAAAAGGATTTTTTATAATTAAAACGAAATTAAAAAAACATAGTTGAAAAAATAACAGTGGTTGTCAAATAACATAATTTTCCAATATCAAAGAAACCAAAATCTGTAACACTATGAAATTCAGCTGAAATTTGCGAAAAAGAAAAATCGCAGATACAACAACCATTTGTTGTAAATTTGGCGTAAATTCACAGTGAGAACACTTTAGCTTTATTAGATAATACCTTTCCAATCATAAATTTGGCCAAAGAAACATCAGTGAAAATCTGTTTTTTCTCTGCAGGAACGCTGTTCTCTTTACAAACATTGATGAAAAACTGTGACATCCGTTTCCTAGAAGTGAACGATAGAAATTTAAAATATGTGTGAGAGCAAAGCACAAGATTTTCATAAGAAACAACCCATGTTCAATAAACAGGGATAATTTTGTAAAACAAATGATTGCGGTTTCAAACATGACAATGCAATTTGTTACTATGAAGAGTAGATTTCACACCTTATAACGTCGCCAAGCAAATAATAATAAACAAAGTTTTTCTGTATTTGTTTACTTGGATTTTATTACATTTAGAGTGTGAAATCTATTCTTTCAAATTGCACTATTGTTTGAAAACGCAATTTTCTGTTTAAAAACATTCCCCTCTGTTTATTCAATACAAACATTGTATATAATATATATATATATATATCATATTAATGAAATTATGAATTTGAAGGTAAAAAAGAGTTACCTTTGATCAATCCCCTTTTGACCACAGTATGTTAAAAAAGCGGCAGCACATATGGAATTTGTTAATAACACTTCCATTGATGTATGGTCCTCCAATAAATATTTCCAAACTGCCTCTACTGGTTTCAAGCTGAAATAAAAAATAAATAAAATATACCAGCTATCCAGTGTAACAACATTTGCATAATGACGTCATGACTTGCTCTCCAAGGGAAAATAAAATACGACATAGTTCTCAGAGACATCAAAGAAACAAAAGAAATACACACCGTACATGCTACAAAATCTTTCGAAGGATCATGTCATTTTATCACGCAATTTCAAACAACATTTCGTGATTCAAATCCCATTGGAATGTGACGTTTTGTCTTTTTGAATCTACAGAGATTCGATCGAACGTTGATGCGAGATTATGCTCTCTCGTTTAAGGTTTGAACCAATGAAAACCCAGAAAAGCAAAAAAGATACCAGTCAGAAATATTTCCTTTTCAATTTCAAATACAGTTAAACCTTGCATATCTCGAATTCACTTAGCTCGGAACTCCCGGTCAATTCGAAAACTGTTTTGTATATCCCTTGAGAGCTTCCAGCGTTGATGTAGCAGCTTCGGTTATCTCGAATACTCGCTATTTCAAACAAATTTTCATTCTCCCTGAGAGATCGATATAGTGTGTTTCAACTGTACGCCACTCTAATCAGAAACATAGATTGTTTCTTCCAGCTTATAGCTAAAATATCACGGTTACAAAAATTTGAGAGTTTATGAAGCCAAAATAAAATCTTCACAGAATGAAGAATGATTTAGAAAATGCTTTAAAAAATAAGATTACTATGGAATATGTTTAGCAAAGTTTTAATTTTAAAATTTAATACATGTAATAATTTGCTTGAAAGTGAAAAAAGTTCCAATCCTTACCTTTCAAGAAGTCCAGTAAGACATTTTAATTTCTCAGAATATTCCATTATCTTCTTGTTAAGATTGTATTTTTGAATAGCAATTTCATCAAATTGTTGTTGCAGCTGCTCAATTTCTTCATCAAGAATGAGAAGATCATTTTCTGTTAATCCTTCAATAGGATCGATGCGAACAGGCTAAAATTAAAAAAAAAATTAATAACATCCAAAAATATAAACATCCAAACTTCCCAACATTCAAACATTCAAAAATTCCAACATTCCAACATTCAAAACATGCAAAAATCCAAAGTAACGGCCAAAAGTTTACCAACTTAAAATATTTCAACTGAGGTCATTTCTTGAAGTTAGTTCGAATGTGATACCCCTTGCAAATTGAAGCTTAGCTACGATTTGCCTGTTAATTGAAAGTAATCTATAATAAAATTAGATAGGACAAAGTCGTGAATATACCATAATATAACCAAATGCAAATTGTAGACTACAAACCTCATCTTCTTTCTCATCAATTTGTGTCACTTTCCTTTCAAGTTCTCTGTTCTCCATAATTTCCAGTTCATTTTTCAATTCCTTCAACAATTGAACTGCTTTCTTGTATGGTTTGTTCTTTCTCGTAAAATCAATCACTGCTTGTACATACTCAACTACCTGTGCAGCATCCTCTGACGAGAATCGCGCAGCGACTAACGTCACTCCAACATTCTTTTTCTCTAGCAAGAACAACATTGAGTTTATCACTTAGCTTTATAATTGGCAATTAATACAGACTGTAACAAGTAAAGGCCATAATTGTACCAGAGATTGTAGACTGTAACCTTGGTAATATAGATCACAACAAGTAAAAGCCACTATTGTACTAGAGACTAAAGACTGTAACCCTTGTAAAACAGAGTATAACAAGTAAAGGCCACTATTGTACTAGAGACTAAAGACTGTAACCCTTGTAAAACAGAGTATAACAAGTAAAGGCCACTATTGTACTAGAGACTAAAGACTGTAACCCTTGTAAAACAGAGTATAACAAGTAAAGGCCACTATTGTACTA
>JAYJMH010081528.1:0-32482 GCA_036873815.1 Phacellophora camtschatica | reverse complement strand
ACCATTTTAGTTAGATCGTGCTTCTTTTAAGTCTATTTGTTACATCAGTGCAATTTGTTACTGCGAAGAATAGATTTCAACACCTTCAACACAGCCAAGCTAATCATAATAAATGAAATCATATAATTTTTCTGTCTTTGTTTACTTTAATTTGATGGAGTGCGCTCAAGAGTGTGAAATCTATTCTTTCAAATTGCAAACCGCTTTGCCATGTTTGAAAACGCAATCTTTTGTTTTACAAAATTCCCCCCTCGTACCAAGGGATTATTTTACAGAAGAAATATGCTCATTGATGGCGAGATTAGGCTTTTTTATTCCACATCGTCAAACTAAATTTTCATATTATAATGTTATAATAGATCTTTTATCAGATCTCCAGATAATTATCGAATACTAATGAAAGAGGCTACATGTATGAATTGAAATCTGAAGCAAGTGTCATGATTTTAAACTCAATTTTGAAATATTTTGAATTTTTTTACGCTTGTCAGTAGCGCACCATTTAAAATCGCGGCTTTTTTTATCATCCACATGAAACTAGCGGTGTTTATTTTGGAAGGATTTATCGCCATTGGATTTCGATATTTATGCTCGTTATCAAGCCCTTTGGTTTTTCAAAACGTTTAGGTTTCGTTGGAAATAACTTGATAATTATTTGGTAGATTTTGACAAATAAGACGTCAATATTTGAATTGAAGCCTCTTCTATTAACACCAAGCAAATACAGAAATGTTAAAACTATAGTTTCTTTGCAGCAGTTTTTCAAACATGCATAGGTTTTTTGAAAAACCTGGAAAAGCTCACAAAATATCTTTTTAAAAGTATAGCATCGTGTTGACATACCGTTGTGACTTGTACTGTTAAAGATAATTTAAAATAGATTTTTATAATTTGTGGGGTCCAAAAATTACTCGAAATTTGAGAAGATTGAATGCTAAAATATTAGTCGGATTTATCAAATTTACAGGATACCAATTAAAAGTCAACAGCATTTTATATAAGCATCAAACTTTTCTGATTAGTTCTAAGGCAAACGGTAACATGAAAAATCAAGGTAGCAACATCAACGTAATTTTCCTGTGCATGCTTGCTTTCCGTACTTTTGAAATAGGGTTTTAATTCCTCGTTCACTTTTAAGCCCTACCAGGGGTTATGGGAAACAAGCGAACTTAAACTTAATATTGATGTGAACAGGGAAATATTCTTCATTTTCAATGAAGATAAAGAGAACATTTAAAGCATTTTTTAAGTTTTTGGGAACTTTCCGGATATATTTTTAGGGAACTTTTAAAGCCAAGGGAAACTCTGTGTAAATTTTTCACGGAACTAGTGAACACAGACCTCCTCGGATGGTCTCTTTTTCATGCAAAAACGTTTTTCGCATAAAACATTTCTACGAGTGCTGCATAATGAGTAATACAACAACAAACATTGTAACCTCAGAAAGAAACGTTTTTCTGTTCCTGAATTTACTATTTTCTCCATTAAATATTTCTCCATTAAATCAGTAGTTTACGCACAAAACGCAAATCTTTTCAAACACGCAAGTCATTTGAAATACAATCTCTTTAATAATTCTAAATCTATTCTGCCACTCCTAACCATGGCTAAAATGTAAGCATAATTTAATTTACCAAACCTATTTTACATTAGTTTTAAACTGAATGTCTTCCTGGATTATATTTACATTTTTTTAACTAAATTATTTACAGGCTTCGTCGTCATATTAAAATGCTAAACGCTTTAGTGCGCTTTTTCAAAGATAATTCCGAAAAATCTAACCTTGTTGTCATCTTCTCTCAAGTAAGCTTCACTTAAATCTGGACATAGAAACTGAAAACTAAAAGTGTTTTACTTCCCTGGAAAAACGTTAATTTTTAAGAGCCTAAATTTAGCTCGCTTAGCTGAAAAAATTGCTAATTTCAATAGTTTTAATTATATTGTTTCTACTTTCCGGTTGTGCTCAAATAGACTCTTTGCAATTATCACTTTTTAAAATTGTAAAATTTTGAAATTTATATTTTTAAGGAAGCATTTCCAAAAATTTTGTCAACCAGATGAAATAATTTTTTTTTTGCTCAACAGCTGTATCGAGATTTGGGGAAGCTCATGTTTCTACTTGTTCTAAACTTTGCCGTTTATATTCCGCCATGTGAAAAAGGCATCGAGTCATTTCTTCAACTCACACATGTTTTCACTTGGAGTTTGGGCTTTTAAATGAAGCCTGCATTCGATTATTGTGCACTGCCGACAGAGAATATTCTAACAAGAACTTCCTTCTGAACTGGATGATGACATAGATCTAACTTTATTGTTTTCACTTGCACTGACACTTTCATTTTCACTGCCACTGTCAACGCTTTCTTCCTCGCAGTCTTCGAGCATGCCTTTTAGCGAACTGATGTAATACTTCGCCAGTCTCAATGTTTCTATTTGTGTGAGTTTTTGATCATTTTTGTATGGAGCTAAAAATGACGGTATTGAACCTCTGAGAACATCGAAGGCGCTATTGAGCCTTGCTTGGCGTTCTCTTTCGCGTTCGTTTCTTCTTAGCTGTCGTTGTCTTTTCAGTGATTTCGAAATGTTCGAGCGTGCTTTGCGGCTCTGTGTGGTCATAAATTCAATAGGTTGCTGGTACTCAATATACTCTAATTGCTGTTGACTAAACTGTTCAAACTGTTCAAGACAAGGAGTTTGCATCTTATAAAATGTCTGTGTTTGCATTTGAGAAGTTTGATCCACATAGCAATTTTCTTGTCCTGGAAAATGTTGATATCCGTTGAGTTCGAAGTGCTGCTGGTTGAAAAGATGATTGTTCGTTGGCCAATTGTTTTGATAGTTCATGTTCATCATCATTATAACGGTGAATGTTTCTAAAAAAAATTTCGAAAAATTATATATTATATGCTTATTTTCATGAAAATATTTTACATGCAAATACAATCAACCTTGCCCAAATCGAATCGTTTGAAACGAATTTCGAGTTATGAACTTTGAGGAAATGTCAAGAAAAATTCGACTTAAGTGGCCATTCGTCTTTCGCGAAGTGTGGACCGCATACCATGTATAAGTATTTAGAAAGTCCTGTTTCACTGGCACTGACATAGCTTACCCTCAGCGTCTATACTGAAAAGTACTGTAAATAACATGTAATCCATTTAATTTATAAATGTAAGGATGTTATTCGTTGTACAACCACATCATGATTGTTCAAATATTAACTCCTTATATGCGCATACTAAAAATTACACGTTGTATCAATAAAGTTTCATCTATAACGTGCAGCATACCACGGATGCGTTGCAGCGAGATGACAAGTGTTTAAATTTAGCTTATTAATCATTTCGTTACTCTACATCTTATACCACATCATCATTGTTCAAATTTTAGCTCCTTGTATACGCATACTAAAAATTACATGCTGTACGTATAAAGATCTATCAACGAAGCAATATTAAGTGTTAGCAAACAGATAAACTGACGTTTAATTCATTGATAATGTTAGTTCATTGCATTCAATTTCAACTTTGATATAAATTAAATGAATAGTTATCAATGAAATAAAGAACATAAAAATAAAACGATAAAAGAAGAAAGTTAAGGAATTTTAAAGAAATGGATCGTGGAAAGTATCGTGAAGTCATAAAGAAAGACATTCTTAAAGTCGTTCATTAACTGTCTATTTCGCGAAAAAGCGAGATATGAAGCAAATTAGCGTTTAGTAAAATAAGCTAAAAAATTAAAATTAAAATTAATTGAAATTGTTTTGTCTTTATTCATTTTAAGTCATACAAGATTTTAATTTAAAAGCATTTTTGTTGACTGTGTTGATCAAGAATGATAATGTTGTTTTTAATATGTTTTCTGCACAACGAATACAATTAATGTTATGTGGCGAACAGTAATTTATACTTTGTTGAAAGAAAGAAAGACATGCTTTGTCTTTTTCTGCTTTATCAGAACACACGCGAAAGATGTTAAAGGAATTTCGTGCGTTTTGTCGATAAAGAATGCTTAGTTATTAAAGCGAAATTCATTATGCATGTTACAATTCGAACAATAAACTTTTGCTCTTTCTCTACAATGTTTTACAAAGTTATCATTTCTTTGATCAGCAATTTAATTAGAGAAATATAAACACTTAACAGTTGTAAGAAAACAATCATACTTGTACAATCGAACATAAAGGAATAATGTTTCACCATAATGTAACAACTTCTTTGAAATTTAATTAGTGGTTAACATATTCAACAATGCAAAACATTTTTATTATGACCTAATTACAGAGATGATTAGAACAATAATATACTATCTTTAATCTTTACAATATATTTATATTTTAAATGACGGTACAGTTCGTCAAAAGAATATTTTGGAAGAGATCTTCTTACCTGGATCATCAAGTAGATCTTTATCACTATCTTGCACCTTGCATGAGCAGTCGACTGCGCCTTTTGCAGGCCCTTGGATTACTCTCTCTCTTTTTATAGGCAAGTCATATGAGAAATTTTCATTTCATTGCAACAAAAGACTGTTCATTTTTCGCACAAATGCTCTGTTCTTTAAAAGCCCATGGCCAAATGCATTGTAAGCTTGTGAACAAAGATATGAAAATCCTATTGTTTTATTTCGACCAATTGATCAACCGCTCCTTAGCCAATTGCATTTACAACAGAAGAACAAAAGAACTTTCAATTAGAATGGAAGCTTAAATTAGCACAGTCACCTTTACACAAAGGTTCGACACATTTTATTTCGAGCGTTGGAATTCGACAATGATTAACGTTTCACTTCGAAATCATTGCAAGCACAATGCGAAATTAAAGCTGTAAAAGTCTAACTTCGTTACTTCGTTGCGTCTTCGCTAAAAGTATTTAGTTAGAAAACTCGCATTTCAAATCAACTTTGTTTGCTTTAAAAAATCAATCCGACCAATTAACCGACATCCATTGATTTAGGACTAACCAGGTGGTTAGCACAAGGCTGGGGCAGAGCTTAATTTATGCATAGCTCTGAAAGAAATTCGGGGTTTAAGGTAAAAACCTATCTCCATATGTTTCCAACCTGGACACAACCATGCTTCAAAGTTATTTGTGTTTTAATCTGGACGCTAAAATCTAACGAGTTACATTGCGTTGGTCATTTTGGATCGCACAGACTTTGTTGCTCTTTCTTGCTCTTTGTGTTCGTCTATCTCGACAGATTGGCTTTCCATTGCTATAGATTTCTGCTCCAGGCGCTGGTTTCTATTTTGCTTTTCAAAAACACAGTTCTTTGATTTTGCTTTTAAGACCCGAAGATTTCCAATATACTATTTACATCAAAGCATCTTTCTTTGTCGAAGCACTTTTCCTATTGAAGCCGTCATTGTGAAAATGCATCAATATTTTGACACTTGACATTTTGACATTTTTACTTCTTGAATTTGAGTCTGCGATCAAGGTTTAGTCTAGGAACAACTTTTTGTGTTTCAACATGGATTTGGTCAAAGTAATAGTGATGTATCGGTTTGAAATTAGGGAGTTAATATACTGCAAAAATGGTTTGAAGACGTATGGATGATAACTGTTTATGCAAAGCTTTTGTGCTAAACATTGGCAAAACTCTTTAGAATGACAGTTCCTAAAAATTAGCAGCTCGTGCAGTTGTGATTGTAAAATATTAGAGACCTCAAGCAACGACGAGGGCAGCATCAACAAGAACCTTGTATCCTTTTGTTTTTATTATGTCAAAATGATAAGTTAAAAACGTGCAAACGTAAATCCACAAGGAGATCTTGAAGTTATCTTTCGGAATTTACATCGCCACAACTGTATGTTTTCAGTTTTCAACACAACGTAATGGCTGTTCCCAGTAAAACTAGTTGGCATTTCCAAAGGTGTTGCCGCTTCTCGAATTCTGAAATAGATTAACCTTGTTTATATTGAAAGGGGGGGGGATGTCTACCCAATGAAATGGGAAATGGGGTTTATTTTAACGATTTAAAATGACATTTTTCAACTGACGTTGCCATCATAGCTGCTTAAGCTCCCTATTACAGATTGAGAACGCAACAAAACTAGAACTAACAGAGTAACGTAAAGAATGTTGAAAAATGATATGGCAAGCAATTATCTGATTGGTAATGAATGGATAGTTTTACATTTTCTTTAATGCTGGTTTGTACTCTTGCTATACTAATGCTAAAACGATAATACAGCTAATTCATTCCAAATAGGATAATAAAATACATACAAACTATGTTGTAAGTGAATATACAAGTTTAAAAGATACAATAATGTTAACAATGATTGACTGAATCACATGTAGCCAACAGTTGATTTTTTCTAACTGGAACATATTTAACCCAAACTCCCATCAAACGTTTCCGTATACTCCGTACTTATTTATATCCGTATTTTTTAGAACTTTCAGCGTTGAATTAGGTTTAATTATCTCGAAAACTTTTTCGAACAAATTTTCGTTTCCCTTGAGAGTTTGAAATAACTGGATTCAACTTTACCGGGTGATAAAAAAAACTATCCCGTTTGCAGGGCTGTCGCTCAAACTCCTTGACATTAAAAAATTCAAATTTTGCATAAACCAGCTTCCGAAGGGCAATCCTATAGTTTGGGATATCATCCAGCCATCTGTAACCACGTGCACATGTCCAAAACATGAAACTAGAATTGCCTTAATTCGTGAGCTCTCAGCTAAAACAGATGTATTTTCAGTCCAGGTTTTGACATTGAAACAACCTGCTTGCTTTAATGGTACCACTGATCAAACTCCCCAAGTTGGTATAAAAGCAGGACTGGAAATGAATGGCGTTACATTAAATTGAGTTTAAAGCTCATGGATGAGGGCTATTTTAATTTCCAGTTTTGGACATATAAACACGATTGCAAATGACTGGAAAATATTCAAGACTCTAAGTTTTTCCTTCGGACATTGTTTTGTATACAATTTGAAATTGCTATACTCGCGGATTTTGAGCAACAGCTCTGCAAACGGGGATATATTTTTTGTGTCGCCCAATATATATGGAAAGCTCCTGGAAAGTTAAAACTTAAAAATAACTCCTTTTCTATAATCTAATTCTGTGAAATAGTTATATGTATAAAATCAAGAATGCCTTGAGATTAAAGTAGAAAATAAAACTCTCGAAACTTCTTTACAATGTCATCAAGATTTTATTTATTTCAATTGTGTAAACCTGTTTATCTTATGGGCATTGTAATTAACAAGGAAGAAGGTTTCAAACTGTTTGTAGTTTTATTGGACACCTGGCACCTGATGTCAGCAAAACGTTTTGATTCAACAGTTTTATTTTTAGACTAGAAATGTTGTTATTTTTAGAATGTTTTGTGTTGTGGAATTGCTTTGCTAAGAAAAAGGCATCATGTAGGTAAAGATTCAAGATGAGTTCGGTGCATGGTTAAAGTTAGATTGGGCTATCAAAGATGATAAATTGATTTCTGGTGGATTTTCTTTTCTTTGCAAACTGCAAAATTAAATCTTCACAGTTTATTATGTTCTTGACAGTCTAAGATTTTGCTGTTGCCACAATTAAGCTTTTTCTTTAATTTCTAGAAGTCTTCATGGTTTTCGGCTTGTTTTTTGAATACATCAGATCAATAGAAATTTATTTAGGTGCCTTAATATGTATAAAAAACGTAATTGTGGGAACTGATGAATTGGAATACCACAGAATGAGACCCTCTTGGCATACTGGTTACCTATTCATGTGGATTTTTTGCTATCTAATAAAGCACTAAAGCAATGAAGCAATGTTTGTAATGAAAATCAATTCTCGTCGATTCTGTTGCCGTTATCATTTACCATTTTAATGCGAACGGAACTGCAAATGTGTAGTAGAAAAGATTCCACTCTTTTGTCTTAAAAAGGTTTCTTTGATTTGGTTAGTCATTCAAAAGAGCAGTCATATGCAGAAACAACATATAAAGACGGTATTAATGAATCAAATAGGAAAAATTTAACATTGGCCTTGCAAGGTATTTGCTCAAATATATATTTTGTATTAGTGGATTAAAAATATAAATATTGAATTTGAGGAATTTTCTAGGCATCGAGGCTTAATGAATCTTATCAGAAATAGATTTTAGATACCAAGAGACAATAAATACTATAGTGTAAAATTTGTATTAAGTTCCGTATATTTTGTTTGAAAACTTCATCCTAAAGTAATTCTAATTAAACTAAAAATTAAGATCTTGAAAAATCCTTGAAGTTTCATTATCGAGCCTCCTCCGCAATGGCATTCCTTGACTTTTTGAATCTAGAAATCTTTATAAAACCTGAGCAACTAATGGTCTCAGTGCATGGAGAATAAATGATGGGATTGAAAGCAGTCGCAAATTAGCTCAAAAAAGATTAATTGACATGTCATATTGATAAAATCACGACCCTTTTGTCTACCACGCTTAGCAATAGCCTGTGAAAATCTTGCTGTTAAAGGAAAGTCCACAGCTATGTGGCTTTGAATAAACGAACATTTTATTAAAGACGCGAATCACCGTAATTCTCTATTAGGTCCACCTGCATGTATCAATGATAAAACTTGCCAAAATACAATAGAAACAATCAAACGACACATGGTCCAAAAGAAGGACGTATTTCATAAAAAAATACTGTCTAGAGCTTAGCCATGGCTCATGCTGATACATAAAGGGGTAAGAAGAGGACCCACGCCCACATCTGCCTCTTGCACCGAAGGAAACCTTGTGTGGCTTTCTCTTCGCAGATTATAACTAACTAAGAGTAAACAAACAGCCCTTCAGTATATGAAATAAAGTCCTTACCTTGAATAAAACAGCTAACTTAGCTCTATGTCATATTTGGTACATAATAAAGATTGTTCTAACGCCCATGGCTCCATTCAAATAATTGTTTTTCTACAGATTTCAACATAATTGCCGTCAATATAGATTAAACGATATTCACCGGTCTGGAGGTAAATGTAGTGTGAATGATTGAAACTATCTTGCCAAATAACATAGAATGTTTTTCTTGAGGCTATTCAACTCGATATTTAATTTTAGCTGGTACCATGGTCCTCTTTTTAATAATGATTTTTATAAAAAATGTTGCGCTGATGCGCTCACGGCTTTTGAATATAAATTATTATCATAATTAAATTCAAGTTGGGATACATAAAACATTTTTTATGCTTATGCTGATCGATGTTTATGCACGAATTTGAATTACAGAAGATAACAGTCTCAGAAAGGGAATCTGGGATAGAGCCTTTTTGTCTCAGCTGCTCTCTATTCTTGTTTGTCATGAGAATGTAAATAGCAAATGAATGGGTTCGCTCTTTGTTTCAGTGGCGTTTTGTTTCTTGTTATTGCGTCATATTATCATGATATGATAACATGACATTTTTACAATCATAAAATTACATCAGTATACATTTGAATCTGAATCTCGGTAGGTGAGGTTTTCAGAAAGGGGTGGATGGCAAGCAAATGGTACAAGATTACTTGTCGTATCAGATAATGGGGTGCCGTTACCCCAGGGGGCAGTACCACTTGACTTAGATAGGGGGGAGTGTCCTATATTTTTGGCTCTGAAATATCAATTTTGATAATAGATTGTCGGGTTTAATAATTTTTCTTAAAAAAATATTATTTTGGCTATAGAATATAAAAATCTGATATTTTTGGGTAAAATATTACGAAATAGCATCGAAATATTAATAAAAGATGTTACAGGCAGCAAAATTGCATCATAAATAATTCATACTTTTTGGTTTGAGTTTTCGTTCCATTATATCTTTGGGTTTCCTTGGACACGGCCCCCTATCCAAATTAGATGGTACTGCCCCCCTGGGGCCTTTTTCGACGATGCTGTAAACCGATATACATGTTGCTCTGGAGTCTGTTGGGGATTGTTTTAGAAGAACAAAAATAACTAGCTTTGCTGTTATAGATAGAAAACTGTTTATCTTGACGAATTTTTCAGTTCAGTGTTGTATGGTTGGAATCAAATGTGGGTTGATAGCAATCCGAATTTCTCTAAATGAAATTGAAACGTTCCGGTATGGTGTAAATGCTGAAAATCTGAAATCCGATACAAAAATTAGTTCGGTATAGTGTAGCTTAGAGCTTGGAAAATAGAGCGATAACTTCACTTCTGCAGAAATTACCTACGATAAAAAATAAAGATAAAAAAGAGTAAAATGAAAATTGGTTTTAGTTTGCAAAAGCTCTACACTTCCAAGATTCCACTTATCAAAAGTTTGACATAACAGAATTGAGTGCAACAGGACTGCAATGCTATTGTAATTTTATGGTTGGTTTTATATAGTACTATTAACTTACTATATAGTACTATTAACTTACTATATTTCTGAACTGTTACCTCTTTTGTTACGCTCTCGTTTTATTTGCTCACAATATTTTAATATTTTTAGACATTTCTTTGCTTGATTCTGAGTTAGACTTACAAATAACATAGATGGTCAGGAAATAGCATAGATATTATACATACAGATAATATACAAATAATATAGATAGGGGGCATCCATTGATTACTTTTTACCCCCTCCCCCTTGTAAGTAAAATAATAATATAAATGGCAGACAATAACATTAGATGTACGCTTTCTGTTTACCCCTTCCCCTCAGTGCGTACCTACTTTATGGATGCCCCCAAATTGCAAAGTATGGGGTACGGAAATTTTTAGATTTTGACGAAAACATTTGCCATTTTTCACTTCATCGGAAAAGCATTACCTTACTCCTATTAGAATTCGCCCAATGCTATTTTTCCTTCAGTCATAATTTTACGCGTCTTAAATCCGCGCATTTTGTCAAATTTATTTTGTTTAATGCAAATTTAGTGCAAAATTTCTCGAGAAAACAGAAATAACAATAATAGGGGTGCGCGAAAAATTGTATCGTGCAAATTCTATTACCAGTAAGGTACCTCTAATTTTCACCTGCCAGATAGATTTGGCAAGCAATAGATTAAATCTTGTTTTTGCTTTTAACAATTAGAAAGCAATTAGTTTATATTGGACTTTAGCAACTTAATTTTTCTGCTGCTGCTGTTTTGAAGGGGCACCTGACTTTTGATCTAATCTTGTGGAAATGAATGGCCATGAATAGCAGCATTTTATAAAAGTTATGTTGTACTTAAAAGTGGTTCCTCTCATCTCATAGCGGCAAAACTAAATTTCAGTGGGATTTCAACAAACATTTGTTGGTAAACCAAAACCGCTTACATCAGCTAAAGAACTTGGGGCCTTGCATTAAGCAATAAGCGTATTAGAATGTGTAGTTAGTTAATGGGAGACAAGAACAGCCAGATGCACGTTTTTGCGTTCATCTTTGCTTGTGTGTTATGTATCCAGTTTTTGCGCTTATGTAGAATGAAATTTGGAACCTTAAATATGTTACAAGTAAAGTTAAAAATTACATTTAGGACTGTTCACTTTTATAATTGTAAAAAATTAGAAGAAATTCCAGAAATTTGTTTATTTGTGTGATCAATTTTTAAGATGAGGAATTAATTTTGCAAGCACCGGGTGATCTAAAAAGAAGATAATACATTTGATAGAGTCCGGTTGGGACATTAATGGCCAGTTAGAAGTTAACCGGGGTTAACACCAACCTTAAAGGTCCTTGCCAGAATATTTACATTAGACCCGATGAGGCGCAGGAGCGAAATTGCGTGTTGGGCTCTGTTCTGTATCATGTCAGTCGTCACGTTTCTGTCTCAGTTCTGTTTAAGCATGGAAGCTCGAGCTTCAGATCAAAGAAGAGTCCAAGAAAGCTTCATTTCCCCCACTCTCCATCCCCTTTTTCTTTCTCTTTAACTCTTCTATTGTCTTTTCTTCTTATCTATCCTTCTCGTCCTTCTTCCAAGGTCCAATCACCGACTATAGAAAGCCTAATTCTACAGGCAGTTGGGGGTCAATGTGCGTATACCCAACTTCCTGCCGATGTGCGTATACCCAATAATATTTTCCATTATTAGACAGACCTATTGAGCAGCAAATATTGGAACAATTGCGCAAAATAATTTAGTGCGTACGAATTAATTTGACTATTTTTTACCCTCTCTCCTCCCTTGTGAGGAAAAGAAGAGCAGAAAAGGCTGAAAATAACAATAGATATACGCTTTCAGTTTTACTCTATGTCCAACTCTGCTTTGCAGAGGTTCTGTTTTTAACGGAAAGGGGGGAACAGAAAAGGGAACAGAACATAGGAAAGAAAGAATGAACAAACTGATAGCTTGGTCAAATATTAAATTTTCCTTTTGCTGCAAAAGTCGTAGCAAGCTCAATTAGTTCAAAATTCGTATCAAACTCTGATTCAATTAGTTCTAAAGTCGTATCAAACTCTGCTTCGATTGGTTCAACAGTCGTATCAAACTCTGATTCAATTAGTAGTGTACTTCTTCGATTGAGTCAAAGAAGCAAGCGTTTATGATTAAAAGCTACTTTTTAAGTATTGGGCAAACAAAAGGCTCATATAAAGCTTATTGCAAATCATCTTGTCTGATGGAAACTGTTTTATTGTTTGCTTGAATATCTTCATGGCGCTAGATATTTTAAACTGCAAAATAATGCAAAACATGATGCTTAGAAGTTATATTCAAAAATAAACAGCAGGGAGAAGAATACAATGAGTAAGAAAACCAAAGTAGCCACAAGAATACAATAACTATCATTCTGATAGTTTTGTAAACAATGATAAACGATACATTGTATCACAGAAAAGATTTTCAAAAATGTAAATGTAAATACGTAGTGATAGCTTAAACTTTGAAAGCACAACGACATGCATCTACTTAATAGAAACGAATTATTTGATCTTTTGTTTGTTTTTGTAAAAAATTTTAATTCACCTTTTCATATGAAATTCAGATTTAGTTTAATTGTTAAACTGCACATGCCAATATACCTTTTTGGAAATGATATTATGTTGTGTTACAGCACTAGTCTTTATCCCAACATCGATTAAATTCCAATAAGTACAGACAACGTTTAAGATTCGATGTCTTTTGGGTCCTTTGGAGGGAAAGAGGCAAAAATAACCATTCCCAGTGGAAATACAGCACTACTAGCCTCGATACCAGGCTCTATTCCGAAAAGGCCTATTGTTTCAGAAAAGAGCATGAAGGAACTTTTCCTTAATGTATTTGTATTGTATTTGGGAAACTATTTAAACTGTTAGCCTTGAAGATACTAACTAATTTTTAGAATATTTTGTGTTTGAGGAGCAGTTTTCCAAAGGGGAATTTTTGGGACACTAAGTATTATGTCATTACTGCAATAATACTTTTTATATGGAAACAATGAATTTTTACATAACTTTAAAAAATGGTTTTATGATACGTTTTTTCTCAATCCCCAAGGTCGAACATATAGTTGAACTTTACTCGAACTCCCGATAACTCAAACTGTTTTGTAAATCCCTTGAATGCTTTCAGAGTTGATTTAGCTTCGGTTATCTCGAAAACTCGCTATTTTGAACAGATTTCACTCCTCTTGAGAATTGGATATTGCAAGTTTCAACTCTACAGGCATTTGCAGCATCTGCACGCGAGTACATTTCAAGAAAGAAGGCTTTCATCTTTCAATGGAAGTTGTTTTACATAGAAGACGCTTCACAGTCCGCACGAGCCAGAAATTAAATAAACATCAGCAATTTACACCATCTTAAAATAATAATGATAAATATATCGGCCCATCGCGATCGACTGGACATAACAGCCGATATCGCGAGTAATGACAAACTTTCTGAAGATCTACACACTTTCATGCGCAAAGGAGTGAAATGCACAATAAAAACATATGTGTAACGAGGAAAACACTTTTCAATTGTACGACCGTGATTTGGGTTGCAAGCTGTTGATATGCTTCTTGATATTGAACGGTTTATTGTTTGTTATTTGGGATAAGAAATAATGCATGTTTACATCATGACCTGTAGGAAGAAGTATGATTAGTTAGTTAAAATTTCTTTTTACTAACATCTTCTTCCTTCGATACATGTATTATACGTCATCGACATTTTTCTTTGCTTGATATCTCTTTTTTTTAATTTTATTATTATTTTATTTGCCTAATACATTTTCCTTGAAATTATTCGTCGTGTCTACTTCTCCTTAACATGGTCTTTGCTTTATAGTTTTCTTTGCACATTATTTGCCGTTGGTAGGCAATTTATACTTTCCATCTTCTTGACCCTACATATCAATTTTTGATCAATTATTTTCATTATTCTTCTTATCATGTTTTCTCAAACCTTCGTTTTTTATCTTCTTTATATTTTCTTTGTCTCATAGCTTTTGTTGGTTATTTGATCTCGATTTTTCTATTTCAGCATCTCTGCATTGCCTTCGTTTAATGTATTTATTTTGCATATTTCCTTTACTTCTTTTTGTATTTATTAGTGTATTTTATTTATTTTGCATATTTCCTTTACTTTTTTATGAATATAGCATATTTTTTCTTTGATATGCTATATTCATTGTTACTGTAATTTCCTTTTATGTTGTCGTTTTAGTATTTTCTTTGCTTCAAATCTTTTGTCCGAAGAATTTTCGGCATCTTCTTGGCTTATTATCTTAATAGAACGTATCATCTTGAACATTTTTAGCATCATCTTTAAGCATGAACGTGTTAAACATTTTTATTATCTTCTCTGCTCGTTTTCTTCATAGAACGTTTTAGTATCTTTGCTCGTTATCATCTTCAAAATTTTAGTATTTCATTTGCTTGTTTCTTACGTAAACATTTGAGTTTCTTCTTTAAACGATTTGGCATCTTCTTGGCTCGTTATCATCTTCAACATGTTTAGTATATCCTTTTGCTCATTATCACCTTAAACATTTTTAGTATCCTCTTTGCTTTTTATTTCCATTGAATATTTTAATACCTTCCTTGCTTATTATTTTTTTCGAACATTTTAGTGAGTATCTTCTTGAACATCTTATGTGTTTGTCTTGCTGATGAAAAGATGTACAATCGACTCATGTTATAGGCACTCCGCTTATAGTCATACTCCGGGTATCATCACATTACCACTGTTTCTCAAATTTTTACCTCTGGTCAAACAAACCCTTATAAATGAACTCCGCTTAAAATCACACTCCGCTTATAGTCGCACTTTTCTTGAAAATAATTGGTGTGACTATAACTGGATTCGACTGTAATTTAGATGTTGATAACAATCTTTGTGTATGCCAAAAGTTGCACATTCAAAGAAGAGATCAAGTGCTCTCCTCGCTTGTTGCTGCCAAAAAACGAAATTTTGTTTTTGATTATAGTTCGCATGCATTTTTTCAAGAGGGTTTCAAGAGAGCAAAAATTGCCAAAATACAAAAATTGAAGAATTGTAAAAAAAATGTTTTTTAGTTAGATATTTCTCTCACGATGATTACTATTTGTTGCATCGTTTTCCAATCTACTAGGTGAAGCAACGTTAGCTGCAAGTGCCCTGTATAGTGAAATGAGATACAGATCAACAAATATTGATAAGATCAAACAAGGGCTTTGGTACGAAGCAATTTGTACACGGATAACCAAAGTATCCCGTCCCAACAATAGGTGGTATGGATCGTATAAAGCTCTTGCTAGGGAAATCCAATTATCTGAAAATCATTGTCATAATTGATTCAATTGTTTTGTTTGATGAACAGGCGAACACAATCCCTAGACAATGCCTGGTTGACATTCTCACGTCGAGCCATTAATCCTAATAACAACCATTTTTGATTAATCTCGTTTTCATTTACTAGACCAATGATGGAATCCAATTAGAACTTTGATTTCAAGGCGGGCACGCGGCCACTTCCATTTTATTTCAAAGGCAATTAGTAATTGGCAATGCTTTGGATTTATTTTCTTTAATGTCCTGTTTTGACATACTATAGCGGTCAATATAGCAGCAGTGGGAGTAGGCATTTTTGTCTGAGGTGCGATTAGCCTACGTTAGAAAGGGGTCTGCAAAAGTTAATGCAATATACAGAACCTCGGCGCATTACAAGAGGGAACCCTAACATTTTTGGGTTCACGTTTATACGGGAGATAAATTTTTTAGAAGGTCCAAATATACGGGAAAAGGATGTATATGTAACATTTTTATTAAATTTTGTCCCAAATTATTTGTGAGAGTAAGGGACTGGTACTGTTTCTTCATTTTCATTAAGAGAAACAAATCGTAGACAAAACATTTGTAGATAACTGACAAAAATTACTCTTTTAAATTTTTTACGGGACAATATATTTTCGTAAAAGCCCTTTGTAGGGGACAGATAGATTTCTAGGTCTTGTTTTCATATGGGACTGATAACCCATAAATTTTTACCAGCCCCTTATAAGTTGGTGCACGCTAAGGTACGATGGGATTTGGGTTTTGGTAATAATTGAGCAAAACTAATACTGCTTACCAAATACGCGTAGTGTAGCGTAGTTCTTGTCTTTGCTAAAAGATAACTACTTTCAAATTTACTCAAAATTTGAAAATTTGCATACTTTCATGTTATCGTATGAAATACGCAATATTCTACAGATTCTGTGCATAGGCAATATAAAACTCTATAGAAAAACTTTAACCCCAAAATAATTTCAATAACAGAAGGCTTATCCGTGTCGCACATAGCAAGATTGAAAGTTTAATGAAACGAAAAACAAGAACAAGAACTGTAAATCAAATATCTTTCCTTCTTGCTTCTGCCAGGTTGCTCTGGAAAAAGAAACAAGATGTGAGATTGATTCTCTGAAAAGAATGGCTGTCAATTCTATTCGATTCTCTTGGTTTTGTCGAAATCATGTTTGCATTTTGGGCCTTTCGTCAAATGTTGTGGCAAGTTTTGTTGTTGCATTATTTTTAATTGTTCGAAAAACAGTAATTTAAACTGTTGAATTTCAATGTTTTCTATTCCCTCTATTTTAAGTTGATTTAAAATAATAATCTAGCTCACCGAGGTAATTCATACCAACTACGAATTACCGAAATATACATACATATAAGTGAAGACACAAAAATAACAATTATATACAAGCATCTCAAGTTCCTTATGTAGGGAGTGCTGCATATCCTGCAAGTGCAAGTTAGTAATTCATTTTTCTTGATTTTTTCTTTACATTTTCTCAATGTTGCTTTCAGATTTTGTATTTTGTGACACGGTATTCCATATTTGCCTGCATTTGTAAGAATTTGCTCTCGAAAGTGCATTATTTTCTTTTACTGTTTTCCTCATACATAAGCTTTACATGCTGAAAAAGGTTTATTTGATTAATCTTAGGGGCGTAGGAACGTTTTCAAAAAGGGGGCATAAAGAAAAATGGGCACTTTTTCGTTTTTATGGAGCGCATATGTAAAGCACTTAAAAACGTAAATAAGCGCTACCCAGCATGTAAAGGGGGCCAATTAAAGGGTACCTAAAAACCGCCACAAAGCCTTACGGTCCACCGTTTGTTAATTTCTTTATAAGCCCAACTGCCAATAGCTCGCAATAGTTCTTTCAAATTCACGATTGAGATCCATTTTCGTATCTTTTATAACAAGGTAAAGGTTTGGGGGTGTATGTATGCTACTCCAGTTGACCTGTTTTCTACAAAATAAGCTCAAATTAACTTAAAGTTCTACTAGAAATGAGAATGGCTGTCAGGACCTATTTTTAGTTTATATATTATATTTATTAGAAACCATAGAATTGTTTAGCGAAATTTTGAAATTCAAGATTGTTAGAATGGCTGTCTGCACTTATTTTTGAGTTTCTATATTTAATTTCTAAAACATTGAAATGAAAAATCTTCATAAATAGATTAAAAAACCCTTTAGTGGGGAAACGTTAGACTACAAGAACCTGTTATTGTTTGAGGGGGCATGACTCTCAAGAGGGTACTTTGGCCTATTGTTTCCAAGAACAGAAGCGGCACATGTGCTTTAAATTAGCAACCCAAAAGGACATTTCGTCTCATAAAAAGAACATTCACGGAATCTTTGTGGGGACGGGGGCAGTTCCTACGCTACTGATTAATTTTTATTAATCCCAAGCATGAACATCTGTTATTGTTGATTCGTTTAGATAGATTATTGCTTTTATTAATATCTCTTTGCAGTCGTAAACTAACATCTCTAAGAGACATTCCTTCCACCAAAATGGTATTATCATCCACATAATTACATAATTTAGAATTCTTTATAGTAAGGAAAATGTCGTTAAGAAAAATATTAAAGAGAAGAGGACCTAGAATAGATTCTTGTGGTACGCTTTATTGCTTAACTTCTATTCATTTGCTTTTCTAGGAGTTAATTTTTAATCGTTGATGTCGTTCACTTCAATACCTCAGTATTAGAGTGAGCGAATGTTTGTTGATCAGGATACACACATGAATTTTGTTTGAAATCTAGCAAGAAGATGTTTATGCGGGAGGCCGCCAAAAGCTTTACAGAGCTCCATTAGCACTGTACATGCTACATTTTGTTGTTAAGACAGGCGTTTAGTGATTCTACAAAACGAATTTAGAGCATTCTGTGTTCCGTTTTCTTACCTAAATCCAAATAGTAAAGGAATTGATGTCGTGTTTATGAATTTATACTACTGTTGAAACATTGATGATTAATCTTTCAAATAGGTTTGATGCGGGTTTTAAAATTTCTTTTAGTCGTTAGATATATTAGGTCATTTTGATATGTTTTTCAATTATATTAGGTGAGTAATTTTGATATGCTTTTCAATCATATTAGATAAGTCATTTTGACATGTTTTTCAATTATGTTGGGTAAGTCATTTTGATATGTTTTTCAACTATATCAGGTAAGTCATTTTTATATGTTTTTCAATTATATTAGGTGAGTAATTTTGATATGCTTTTCAATCATATTAGATAAGTCATTTTGACACGTTTTTCAATTATGTTGGGTAAGTCATTTTGATATGTTTTTTAGCTATGTTAGATATTGAATTGAACTCCAATTCACTTGAAAGCTTAATTTGCAACATTTTCAATTTAGAAAGAGCCGCGAAAGAAGAATTATATACACGGGTTTGTTTTAGACGTATACACTTGCAGATATTTATCAGTGTGTGGTGCAGATATTTATCAGTGTGTGGTGCAGATATTTATCAGTGTGTGGTGCAGATATTTATCAGTAAAGTAAAAATCATCAGAGGCAGACAAAAGTATTCAATTTGCTGGATTGATTTAAATCATAGATGTAAGGTTCCTAGCCCAGGCCTTTGTGGAACGCTTGAACAAACTCTTAAAGAGAATCTACATATGAATTAAATCATTTGCATTTGATATTGATGACTTAAAATCATTTGCAAAAATAGTGATACGTAGATGAATAGAAGCGCAACAAAAGACCATGTTGCTAAAATGTAGCAATGAATTCCTGAATGAATTAGCATTCAACACAATGCAGATGGAGATATCTTAGTTTTGAGAATTCTGGTTTTGCTTGAATTGGATATGAGAATTGAGATGATACCTTGTTTATCAAAATCGACCCGATCCGGATTAAGCTATATTCAATGAAATCAAAAAGGATGGATTTCTGCTTCTGCCATCTTCAGAAAATACTGCATTAAGCCTTTGTGAATGCCAGTAACGTTGGCTTTCATTTAGTATACCTCAGCGATTACTCCTTATATTTTGACAATCAAGGTTTAAAGCTTTAGCTTGAAGTTCAAACATCAATGCCACGCAAACCTTAAATCATCCAAATAAAATTCACTCCATAGCAAAATTTACAAACGTGTGGACATTTTTTGGGACACCGGGAATTAAGTGGATGAGAAGATAAGACTATGATAAGAGCAATCCAATTTAAAGAATATCATCGCATCAGAGTTTAAATGTTTTTTTTGGGAGCTTTCTCGTTTGCTTTCTTTATGCCAGGCGCGCAACTAGGGTTTTAAAATGGCAGAGATCCAATTATGAATGAAAGGCACTGTCTACTTCGTAGTTTGTCAATATATCTAGAACCCAGGGGGGTGGGCAGTACCATTTGACTTGGATAGGGGGCGTGTTCTATATTTTTGGGTCTGGGATTTCAATTTAAAAAAATGTAAGTTTGCTCTAAAAATTTAAAAATCTTATAATTTTGGGTAAAATATTAAGAAATAGCATATAAATGTGAATAAAAAGATGTTACAGGCAGCAAAATTACATCTTAACATGCGCTATTTTCTGTTACATTTTTGTGTTTGGGTTTTCGTTCCATTATATTTTTGGGGCAGCTCAAGGTTTTCTTGGACACGTCCCATATATCCGAGTTACATGGTACTGCCCCCCTGGGTCTAGCATCTCCATTAGCTTCTGCATAATCTCCAAAATCATAACAAAAATGCTTCAAAAATTAGGGCAAAAGCCTTGATTTTTGGGAAAAGAGCAAGAGTCCGGGCTCCCAAGACCCCTTTTATTGCGTCCATGTATGATATCGTTCGTGCAATTATTGTTTTAAAGATATCAATTTTAGATAAATGAACTGTAGGATTTCATCATACACATACAATAGATCTAATGGTTATAATTGTAGGATTTCATCATATACATACAAAGAGCAATCCAAACTGAACAGACAATCCGTTTAAAGTGCCTTGGTTTCTTTATTAGCATAAGGTGAGATAGCCAAAAGGGCTTTTATAAAACAATGAAGCCCAAAAAAAGAAAGGTAGACAGATAAAAGAATTAATTGTCGAGAGGTATAGCCAACCATTTTAAAACCGTTTTTGGTTAACACTAAATACAGTGAAAACCCGCAAATAAGAACCAGTCATTTAAGAACAAAGACACTGAATTTCTTCAAAAAAAGACTCATACAAATAAGAACCATATGACACTATTCTAAATTTGTGTTCTTAATAAAATTGGTTCTCTAGTTCTCAATAACGAATTTTATAAATCGGGTAACAGATAACTCAAAATGTTTTGTTAATTTAGTTTGAAGTATTTAAAAATTAATCTAGAACTATAATCAATAATAACTATAATCCATAACTATAATCAATAAAAAGACTATAATCAATAATAGCATCAAATCTAATCTACCCACTGATATACTTTTTAAGCTTATCTTAATAAACAGGAATTGATTGAAACAATTAATTTTAGATTTAGACAAGTAAACCACTGCAGCAGAATGCCGAGCATAACGATGACATTTTCTCATTATTAAGAACTTGCTTAAGAACCAGTAACCCTGAATTAAAAAAAGCACCATTTAAATAAGAACTGTAATGAGGCTGCTTGAAATATTTTAGTTCTTATTTGCCTGTTTTTTTACTGTACCCCACCGTCCACCCAGTGGCGACGCCCATGCAATGAAGGTAGGAGTGATGAGGAGTTGTTCCTTGCTTGTCAAACACATTTTCAGTGCTCATCATGACACTCAGTATTAAACACATCTCAATTGCTCATTATCGCAAATTTGCACGCCATCGCGAATTTGCCATTATTGTTAATATAAATTAAATACCCTCCAACCCCTAATGCTCTTAGATACCTCCAGCATCGTCACAAAATATTTTGTAATGTTTGAAAATGGGTAAATTGTTGGATTTTAAATTCATTACGTCTTTAAACATCAGCCAAAAGTTATGAGAAATGACCTTGGACATGGGTACTACAGTCCTGTAAATTTTAACTTTATATGCATGTTATCAATATTTCAAATTTCGGCGGCAGACTCTGTACTCCTAAGATTTCAGAGTTATATGCATGCACCCACTGCATTGAGAATTCACAACGGGATAATAAATTATATCTTCATGGTGTTGGTTTGGTTTCAGCGGTAATTTTTCTCATTTAGAACAATTTGGTAATTGTTAGATCAATACACAGTACAATATCATTGTAGCAAACGTGTCGGTACAGCGCGTTTCGCTGCAACGATTATCAACGATATAAGCAGCGGTGCATGGTGGGAATTCAAACGCGCCGCACCGTTGCACTACGCCAAAGCACATTCGAGTGTCATGCTATTTTTCTGAAAATAGTACTGTCATGTTGTCGCTTCCTTTACGACTTAGGCCAATAGAAATAATTGCAATGTTAGCACGAGTCGGAAAATCTTAAACCTTTAATAACAATATGCAAAAATTAATCTTTTTTCAAAAGATGTTATAAGAATTATGCGAGATTTTGAGTTTATACTCACGACAGAACTAGTAATCTTTTGGCCTATTGGAAACAAAATTGTTCTGAATAAACATATTATAGATCAGACATTGAATAAATATGGAAAAGTCCCAGAAACTTTATTATCTATGGTGGGAGGTTTAAGATATATGGCATAAGAGAAGAATTTTTACTTTAAGTAAGTCTACACAACCTTATTTTAGGAATCAGAAGCTAACTTACTATGAAGGGTGTGTCCAAATCCGTAATAAAACCACTAATTTTTTTGGTGCATGGTTTTTACATGTGATCCACAAATCCGAACTATATTTATGTTTGATCAAGATCCGCAATGGTGTACCACACCCGTAGATTTGCAAACCCCAGCCCGTCCATCATGGAGTGACTAGAATTGCATACCATTGATAAATAACAAGAAACGGAAAGAAAGGGGGTAACAAGAGAGGCGCACATCGGGGAATACTTGCATAATTTTGCTTTTGGAATTCTTGTAATTTAAAATCAATCTTCTGAAAACATTGTGTTTGGAAGCTCTCTAAAACTTTCTGTTCCTGAAAGCAGAAGGTTTCTGAGAATTAAAAGTTGCCAGGAATCTTGCTACTGTCGTTAGGAGACATGCCAACTTTTGGGGCCTGGGAGCAATAGTTTTAAAATGTAAATTTGGATTTTCAGAATTCTCTTTTAAAATTTTGGATTCGGTTTCTTGGAAAGATTTCGTTTTCGCGGTTCACAGGCTAACTATTTTCAGCATTTTATAAAAGTTTGGAAGATCTGAAAAAACAAGCACAAAGATCGAATTTCATGAATGGAAAGCCACCTACCAAACAATTTTCGATCGAAGAATAATTTCACCATTAATTTTAGAATGTGTAATTAATGCCTCTTTCTGCAAAAAGATTCTTTCTAATTAACGTTTCCTTCTCTCTCAAATTAGCGGCCACCAGAAGAACACGAGAAATAAGACCATGTTATAATACTGCAAATATCATTTTGGCGAAATTCTGGGGTTACATCTGAAAATATCCATGCCTGCCTGGGCCAACGTAACAGGGGTACGAAGTTTTTATCGACGCAGTTGATATACCAGCAAAACTGGTTCAGCTGGACGGCTAATAGCTGTCCCTGCTAAGTGGTATCCAGGGATAACTTTAGTGAGTTCATTTTAAAACAAACTGAAAGAGAGCCACAAATTGTTGATTTCACCTGCCCTATCTTAATGCAGAACTAATAATTATTTGCTGCTAACATAACTATAAATAAATAATTTTGACTAGACGCGATCCAAAGGGGTTTAGGAAGGGAGGAGAAACTCAATTTGAAGATGAAAATCTTTGAGAAAATATCAGTTTAACATGTCTGAAATGGTGTGTCAATGCCTTATTTGTTAAACACAAATTAATTTATTGAAAAAGTTATTAACCCCTCAAAAGCACTGTAGATACGAGCATCATTTACAATCATGGCGTTGTGTTTGAATCAACAATTTCTCTTTCATTGATGTTCTGAAGAGGAGAAAACCAATTTCATTAAGCTACTTTAGTGCTTAAATTATATTAATATTGCCTTTGATGAAGGATGGAATTAGAAATGCAAGAGGACTTTTGCTTTAGAGTCATGAGACCTACGTCAATATTCCTGCGAATTTACGAGATTAAAAAGCGACAATGAAAACCAAGAGAAGATCAATGTGGAGCAGTTTTATGATCTCAGGTGGCCTAACTACGTCAAATCATTGGTTGTTGGAAAACAAGATTAGAAATATTTATCACTGATTTTTGCTAGAAAGGGGAGAAAATTTTAGTTTTAAATGTACTATACGATTTTAAATTTTCTGAAAAGAGAAGAAGGAAAAATAACACGGAAAAACTATTTAATCGGTTGAAAGGCGGAATAAAAGGAATACAGTTTATAGTTTGTAAAAAACCCTTTGCAAATTTGCAATGCAAAATTCTACTGGAAACTGGTGGAGGTGTTTTAGAGCATGTTAGAGGTGTTTTATGATCGAGAAGAAATAACGTACTGCCAAATTAGCGTACCAAAAAATTACCGACTTTCCCAAATGCTTGATTTGCATAATAATAGGAGGTAACGAGAAATTGCTGTATACATTTTCGTAAAGGCAAAATGCGTTAAAATTGCTAAAACAGCAAAATGGGTGTGGCAAAACCGAATATTTTAAATAGATGTCCCAAAATTTTTTCTAAAATTTTGCAAAGGATAGTGGCAGAGTTTAATGTCATAAAGTAATTTTATTTTTATTTTTCTTCACTTTGCACGATATAGTCTGAAAGAACACTTTTGGCCAAGAAATGACCAGCTGAATACATTTTTTCTGAATAATTTCTCTACCAAATGACCACATTTTTGTCAAAAGTTGAAACGTCTAAAAAATCTCCAAAATTAGGAACCCGACACCAAATTCAATTTTGTTGACACCATATAGACTGGCAAGTGCTAAAAGGAAAAATGCTAAGTCAGGAAACATTCGCATTGTTCTCCATATTGTTTGGCTCAGCCTTGTTTTGAGAAAAGGTTTCTGTCATCCAATCAAATCACTCTATTTTTCCCTTATGAAATTTGATTGGTGCGACAAAGAGTTGTTGCAACTGTCCAGCTATTTTCTTGTTTGATTAGCAGTTGCTTGTTGGCGTTCAGAAATTCAATCCAATAGCCACAAAGCGACTGGTGCTCGTGTAGCCAGTCTAGACAACATAGCGATTTTGGAATGTTTGTTATAAAAAAGTTATAAAAATTAATCTTGTTCTTAAAGTGCACCTGCACCCAAAATTTTTTTTTCTTCTAAAAAATGGGACTTAATATGTATGAAAGTTGAAGAAATATTTTTAATCTGCCCCCTAATTCCAAAGTTATTAACCATTCTTTGGGGGCATCGATATGTGAAAACAACAGAGCTTTTGCTCCTCCGTAAATTTCTGCACAAATTCAAGGAGGGACTCTCGAAAAATTGTTACATTTTTCTTCATTGCTCACAAAATATTTCACTATTCATCTATGTAATCAATGTAATATAATAATAGAAAAAGAAACCCCAACGTTTATGAATTAAGATGATATGAAACAATTTACACTTGAAACTTGTTAATGTTACAGATGTGTTGATTTGAGAAAATGAATCATCGCTATAACCTCACAGCAAAAGTCTGCTTTAGAATTAAAAAAGGTAGGTCTGCAAAGTCTGAGGGCATTTTAATTGATTTTAATTGATAGTAGATAGATACTCAACGGCACTTCGGCAGAAATAAAATTAGAGATTTCCTTCTCCGCAGAAATAAAAACATTATTTTTTATAACAAAATGAAAGTGTCCTCATTGCTCACACTTTTGTCAGATGATAATTTTCAATATTTTTCAATATTTTGACCTCTGAGCGGAAATAAGCAAGATTGGTCGCAAAACGAATTTTTGCAATTTTGTGAAATTTGAATTTGTGCGACTTTGGTTGGGTCATCCAGCATACCTTTCCATTTTGGGTCACCTGGCAAACCTTTTCGCTTTGGCAATTGTAACGTAGCTAGCTGAGCTTATTTTCATGACTTTTGAAATTCCGAAAACCAATGAAAGAATTCATCAGGTTTGAGAAAGATTTGCACTGCTAGTCATTTTAAATACACAAACTGGAAGACCCTATTCCTCCTCCCTTTCATTCGAGAAAGCACCACGGGTACTAGGTGGTCCATGGGGGGTCCATTGTAATCTTTCTGCGAAATCAAAAGCAAGAGTAGATCACAGTGCTGTTTTCTTCAGCAAAAAAAAAAAAAATTTCTCAATCTGATCGCATTTTAAATTTCCACCATTGCAATAAACCTTAAATACACACTATGATACCATAAATGAATAATTATTTTGAATACTTTATCTAATAACACAGTCATGATAATTCCTCCCAAATTGTCTTCTACGAATAATTTATATTTTTGTCAATACTAAGGGATACTATTACGACATTTACAATGAATTAAAAAACATATAGACAGACGACCTTCATTCAGTAACATATGATGAAATTTGCATTATCGAGTTATATGATGCCTTCCAACAGAGTGATTAGCCCAAAAAGCTTTTCAGATGAAAGACCGTATGCTTGACAGACCAAATTTATTTCAAATTTTATTTTTGTTTAAGTTGCTTAAAGTGTTGTGATGTAATTAAAGCCTGGATAACCTACTTTCAAGCAATACTTTTCAAAACATTTTGGAATTCCAGCCAAACATTATTTTACATACTTTCATGTGCATGATGATCAATAAGGGCCAGCGAAACAATGACATAATACTAAACTGAAGAAAATTCAATTCAGAAAACTTGCGTTTATGTATTTATTTCAATTACCGCATATCCCCGCGTATGCTTGTATGATTCCGACTCGTACGATACGCGCGACATATTTTTGCAAAAAATCCTCTGAAAAACTCCGTTAATTATCGTGTTGGTCATTGTTTCGCTGGCCCTTATTGGTCTTAAATTAGATTTTGATGGTGCCATCCTTAATGTCTCCAAGGAAATTTTCGTTTATGAGAGGTCACATTTCGGCAAAAAAGTCTTTAGTTCACTTACAAAACCGGATCATCAGTGGAATAGCGTTTAAAAAGAATGAGCACAAAAGGAAATAAATTGTTTTAACTGCAATATTCCTAGGGAATCGAAGCACTAGAAAACAATGGAAAATTTGTACACAATAACGATAGCAATTTACGGACCACAGACTAGCTAAGATTTTTATTTAAGAGACTAGAATACCTGTAACAAGGCTGCATAAAATGGCCAAGTTTTTCATTCGTTCGTTTATGAGTCTCAGTGTAGCGGTGAAATGTAAATAACTCTTTTTCCGAACATGATACTTGTAAACCTTTTTCGCGGCTATTTCAAACTTCACAATAACAGCAGCATGAAATTTAATAGTTTGCTGGCTTTCACTAAGATTTATTTACGAAAACATTCTTATTAAAGACTAGAAAGCATATTTTCATTAAAATTAAAATCTGAAATGGCATCAAATAGCAGAGCGAAATATTTTTTACCATTAATTTTTTAAATCTATTCAGTCATCGTTCATTCGTGAGCCCTTATGTTGTCTTTGTAGTGTTCCTTTCAGAATTATTTTACTCACTTCGGCGTAAATTTTTCGATAACCTGCATCCAGTACGCAGCCTTTCCTTAGAAGCTATCTTGAAAGTTCTTTTCTAAATAAATGAAAATCCTTTCATACTAAAACGTCACTTACCTGTGTTCTCCAGCTTTCGTATACTGAAATTTAACACTCTTGTTTGATTCGTCAATTTTGTGGCGTTTATCTGAAGAGAAATAAATTGGAAAAAATCAATGAACTTAAAAATCTCAATTTTAAACTCTTAAGTTACAGAAAGAGATGACACAAAAGAATCAAAAATAAAATTTAGTACAACTCTTCTTTTGATGAGAGATTACGCGTACCTTAAATACAATGTTGTATGCCTCTTACAACGAATAAGACGAGGCAAATTATTTTAGATATTTTACAATGAACGCATATAAAATGAAAAATGTACAATTTTATAGATATTAAAATAGGTTAACTTAAATCCGAGGTAACATCGAGCACGGAGATGCAAAATATCGTTACATATTAAATGTTATATATGCAAAAATACATTGAAAAATCTGAGCACTGGAGTCTAGTTTTCTCACAACAATGCAACAAACAATAGCGATACTATTTGGGTCTACTTAGCAATAGCATAGTACTGTAGCTGTAAATTAACATTTTAACAAACCATTTTGTGTTTCTTCAGCAGTTGAGGAAGGTAAATCCTCATTGATATGATGTGCAATCATTTGAGATTTACATTGGCAAATTCCATCAACGCATTTTGATGTGCCTTCACAAGAACTGCACTCACCACAAATCTCTTCATGAATGCAAATGATAGTTGATACTTTTCGCTCACAGATAACGTCTGTTCCACTGCAAAGGAATCATATTGTAGATCACTAACAAGTGACCCAAAAAAACTACCTCCGTTTGCAGGGCCGTATCTTAAAATCTGCAAGTTGCAAAGTTCAAATTGAGCTCAAAACAACGCCCAATAAACTTAGAGTTTGGGATATCATCCAGTCATCTGCATCACATATACTTGTAAAAAGCTGGAAGTTATAATTGCCATCCTTAATGAGCTTTCTAGTTAATTTAAAGAAAGACCATTTGTTTCGTGTCCATGTTTTAAACAACCTACTGACTACGCTACTATATCAGATTTTGGTCATTTGATCTCCTTTTAAATTTTAAATTCCCAAGGCCCCAAGTCGCAATTAAAGCAAACATGTTGTTACAATGATAAAACAAGGACTGGAACTGAATGATGTTTCTTCAAATTAACTTAAAAGTTCACTATAGGGCAATTTTAATTTCAATTCATGACGAGAAAACGTGGTTGCAGATGACCGGATAATATCCCAAACTCTAAAATTTCCAATTGGACATCAAATAGTCAGGCCTTCAAATAGTGTTCTGATAAACATAAAATGCATAGTATTTGTATCCAAGGCTTGCTGTTTTGAACGTCAAAATAAAATAGTAAAATTCCATAAATTATGTGCAAATTACCATCCATCTGAAGGATAATTCGCCACACTTCCATTCACAACAAATTTGGATGATCCTCCTCCGTCAAGATTGATTGCATTAACAGCCCCATGCTCTACCAGGAGTCGAGCAAATTCCAACAGATTCACCCTGGTGAAAATAATGGACTGAAGTTTAGATATCGTTTGGGGAAATGAATCTATTTGGAGAGTATATAGTATGTTCTTTCTTTCGTAAATGGGAGCTCTGAAAATACTCAAGATGCATGAAGTATTTCAGACACAAAATTTTCTCAAAAAAGATAAACAATAATAGAAGAAAATAATTATTAATGCTTTTAAATAAAATAATCCTTTTGGATATTTCTCTGTATGAAATATTTAAAACTCTATTTGTCTTTTAGGAAATGTTTGATTTTTTAAACATATTTTCCAATTTCTGACAAATCCAAATTTTTTGAATTTAAATTAAATTTCCTATTCTTACAAGGAATTAAAATTTTCATTCTCTCCAGTTGTTTGAAAAAATCATCAGTGCTGTAATCATGCATGGCACTTATATCACAGGCTTTAGGAATTGCAGTGTGTGTTTTATTTTTTATCTAGTTTTGGTTTCTCAATTGCCCAATGCATGGGTGATGGGAAAACAAAAATAAGAAAATAAAACACCCACCATGATTCATAAAGCATGTGTACATACACAGTATATACCTTAGAACTTGACATTGAATGAAAATAGCAAAAAACGTCTTTTTACATGCATTTGAAAAATGATACAAAAGAAATGAGGAGAGAAAGAATTAAAATTCAACTATTTAACAGTTTGTAAATTTGGTTTAAGACCATTGTAAATTTATTTTGTTGTATTTTATAATTCTAAGATTTGATTTCAGATAAAACCTTTTGGTGCATACCCAGCTGTATCTGTCTTTCCATCAATTGTTGCCACAATTACCCTTCCATCCTTATCATGTCCTATTGCAGACCTTGCAGAGACCACATCAAAAAATCTTGCAATTGTCCCAGTCTCTTCAGTATCTGCACACTCAGCTTTCTTACTTTCATTCACATACACTTTCCCATTTCTAACCAGCCAGCCAACACCAGAGATGAGCTGGACAAATGGATTGTCACTTGAAGACACTTCATCTTCTGCTAAATACCCGACTACTACAGTACCATCTTTTCGAATGCCAAAATTCGCATTTTGAATGCCATTTGAGTCATGTATGAAATTTCCATTAGATACTATATTTCCAAGACAGCCCCCTGTATGTGTATTAAAAAAGCCTGCATTGATCCCAATTAAACATTTCTCAAGTTTAGCTGTATTTGATACTGTTTTGCGAATACCATTCCATTCACTGCATGAAGGCATGTTGTTGGGGTAAATAACAGAAAATGTATTTAAAGGGTTATTTACTAATGCAATGTGTCCTTGTACATATTTTGTATTTATTTTATATGGTGACTTTTTTATTACTATTTTGTGTGAGAGGTATTTAAGGTACTCTACAGGCTTTAATCCGCTTTGATTATGTCCATGGTACAATTCAAATGTAGTGTTACCATGGATTATGTGTTGGCATTCTCTAACATGTCTGTGGGTTCTTTTGATATCATTATGATGCTTCCTGTATGGAAATAAATTGTCAGGCTGCTGACTGGCGGGAAACTGATCTGCTTTTTCTAGTGTATCACTGCTAACTTTCAATGCCAATGCATTTTTTTCTTTACTGTACTGCATCAAAACGATAAGGAAGGCAACCTTTAAAAGCGATGCAGTTGGCATTCTCCTCTTCATAACATATTCATCTTCTCGGCAACTGTTCCACGATGATGACTTCATTCTTTTTTTACCTTTAAGGTGACTTCTTTTATAAATTAGATTAAGTTGTTCATAATTATGTCTTCTTAATCTTACCAACAATCAATCAAGCCTAAAGCAAGCTCAAGCATTGTAATTATACCATCAACAATCAGAAGCAAGACGATATTCTTCTACTCTCATCAACAGTCAACAGGTCTAAAATTTCGTAATTTTCATCATGGTCATGTTGTAATCTTGTGACCTTCTATTTTCCTCCAGTCCTGGTTGTTTTACTTCCCGTTTTTCTGTCTCTTGAATAAGAAAGTACCAATCAAAAACCACTATTTCCTTCTCGAAGTTGCATCAGTATGAACAACCTTTTCAAAATGCGTGTTTACTCAATGAAATGCAACAAAATTCATTTCCCACACCAGGACCGTGTTTTTTGATGGTTGGGATGATGCTAACTGCGTTATTGTCATTAAAAAAAATAAAACAGCTGCTTTGAAAACATCATGAAATTGACTCGTTTTGATTCTTTTCCAGCCTCTCTTTGAATCAATTGAGGCCATTTTAGTTAATGGTAAGGATGCACGTTTTATTTATCTTCGACTTTTTCTAGTTTTCGATTCATTATCTTTGTTTGATTTGACCTTAATGTTATAATCTTGTTTTTTTTTAGGTTGCTGAAAATGTTAGCCAAATCTGAGTGGTGTCTTTTGGGTTCACAACCTAATGGCTTCATCACAATGACGAAGATGGAGAAGTGATCAATTTTTGTTTATATTGTTTTCTTTTTCAGTTTTTATATTTTTTCTTATAATTTCGTTTTTGAGCAATGATGAAAATGAACTCAAAGCTTGCTATTGAGATTGACTGGAGTGGCTAAGGCCACTTTAGTCTTGTTTTTTCTGAGCTCAGTTTTCAATTTCAGAAAAGTTCTTGTGCTTCTATTCTAAAAGTGTGAAAACTTTTGTGTCCCAAGGCAAAAAGATTGCCCCTCGTCAATGCGATTAATTTTAGCGTGCAGTGACAACCAATTTGTGCAGTTATAAAATGAAACTGTGCAGTGATAAACTGAAAATGTGCAGTAGTCGGGTGTCAATTTCTGCAGAAAACTCTTCGTTGAAAAGATTCCCGTCATTAATTTTTTTTAGAGAACATGATTGCATTTCAAACTAATGTGAAGGACTTAGTGAGTAAAATTTCCTCTGGGGAGTGTACCCCTCCTATAACTCGCTTTCGATCAAAATCACAAGGGAAAACAGGGTGTGACAGAGGGGAGCATCTGCCACTGGTCCACCCCTACTTTGGCTAATACTCTTATAGGGAGTGAGAAGAAAATTGAGCTCAGATCAAGTGTAGTTGCGACCATCAACCGTGAACGGTTTAGTCCGATCAAGTGTAAATCATCATGGCTCAAGATTTGGACAAAGAACAAAACACATATGACATGATACAATAACACACAAACAAATTAACGGACAAACAAATGTGTACAAGACAAACAAAAATATCACTTCCCAAATGTTCGTCATGTCAACAAGGTGATAAGACTTTTGGCAAGTTCATCATTGACCTGTGAAATAAAAAGAAAACAAAATATCAACACAATGACTAATATGTTCATCAATCAGTATAAAATGAAAGCATCCATGCAACATTGACACGTATGTAGGCTTACTTAGGCCATTTTGTACAAAGGTCACTTACCTTTCGGCCTCAGAAATGAAATATGTTTTTGAGGTGACAGAGCAATAAGAGCATGCGTCAATTGGGAACTTGGACCCAGGCCCTCATCAGCGAACGAAAGCTCGCTGTTGTGGTTGTCGTTGCGGCTTGCGGCAACGCAGTTACCATGGCACATCTACAACTTCTTTCCTTCTCTCAGGGTTTTATACGGGGAGTAATTGACTATTACTCCCTGGTTTTATATATAGAAAATCTTCGAATGTCTGTGGCCGTGACAAACTTTCGGCAGCTCTG
>JAYJMH010081517.1:0-10087 GCA_036873815.1 Phacellophora camtschatica | reverse complement strand
GTTTGCAAAAATGTACCCAATGATCACTGAGTGTTGGCTTTCTTAAGTATGACTCATTGTGGATTCAGGCAAAAATGTAACTAGGAATACCCCCGGTTTTGTATCATATGAAGCAGGTTGATTTAATGTCAAAATGTGGACCAGAAACAAATCATGGTTTTTAATAGACTTAAAATCTCACGAATGAAGGCTATTTTATTTTTCAGTTTTGGCCATGTAAAAGTGATTGCAGATACCTGAATTTTATCCCAAACTCGAAGTTTGCCCTTTGGACATCGGTTTATATACAATTTGAGATTTTTGTTCTCACCGATTTTAAGCGATACTCCTCCAAACTGGGATAGGTTTTTAGGACCACCCAGCATATAACGTCATTAGAGATAAAATATCATTGAAATATTCGGAGCTACCAAAGATGACCATACTCTCTATAAACTAACTGACGAAACAGAAAATCCATTTCATAAGGGAATGGAGAATCGAAATTTGGCAAAGTGTCTCTCAGAAAAATGTGCAAAATGTGTGCACAAAGGATAGCCCTGCCACCCTTCCTGTGACATTCTATGATGCTTTGTGTATTATATCAGTAGAAACGTCATTAATTGACTTCAGTAAAATTGAAGAAGAAAGGAAAGGTCGAATGAAAACTCCAACGAATATTTTTCATTCAGCTGGATGATCACAGCCACGCGAGAAGCGCGCAGAAATGGCAAGAATTTCGTAAACATTTATAATTTGAAACAAAGAACGTGCTAAAAATCATCTTTGGTTTTGTTTGAAAATAGATGAAATGAATTACAACATCACAGGGAACAAATAATCCAAATGAAGGGAAAATCGAAACATGCCACATTTTTTAAAGGGAACATGAGAACATGACGCTGTTTTGTATGTGAATATAAGAACATTAACCCCCCCCCCCTCCCGGAATACCCTCGATTCTGAGTTCATAGTTCACAGTGTGGTGCGTAGAAGCGTGTATGAAAATACATCTGAGTAATCACAAAGTGATCACAAGACTTTTGGAAAGCATTGCAGCTATGTGTGTCATGTCTTCCAGGAATCAAAAGTCTTTAAACAAAAGACGAGAGTTCTGAGAATTGCAAAGAGAAAATATCCTCACCGAGATTTTTGTACAAAACACTTCTCTTGTAAAATACGCTGAAATAAGCATCAAGGAGGCCATCTCCATCATAGTCGCCAACAGCAGCCCCTCCCGTGATGTGTTCTGTCGTACAAAACTCTCCAGTCAGCTTTGCTCGTTTCGAAGAATTGTGAAAAGGAACGATAAAATCAAATATGCAATGGGGTCGGGCAGCAGCATAGTCTCTGTGTGTATGGGTAAATCCAGCATCCTAAAATCAAGAACCAAAAGGTACGTTTGTCAATAAACTCCCGAAAATTAACATTTTTGTTTAATTTTATGCACCGAGGTGAAAATTGTTCCAGGAAGGGGCAGTACCATCTAACTCGGGTAGGGGCGTGTGTCTCAGAAGATTTTGAGCTGACCCAATAATATAATAGTATGACATTATGATAAAATTTTGCTGCCAATAATATCTTTTTATTAACATCTTTATGCTATTTCTTTATTTTTACCCCAAAATTTATGGTTTCAGATGTTTAGAGCCAAACAAATATTTTCGAATTGAACACGCCCCCTACCCAACTCAAGTGGTACTGCACTCCTGGAGAAATTATAGCTTTGCTAAAGTAAAATAAAGCTATAGTATTTAGTTTTGACGCAGTTAGATTTTTACAAAAAACAGTACTGTTTTTTAAGTGTAATCAGCATTGTGAAAACAAGAACAAAAGTTGGTTGATCAAACACATTTACAAATTACAAAACAAGTAAGCCCATGGAGGCATTTCTTCAAATTGTATACATTGCAGGAGGGAAAAATACCACTTTTACAGGCAGCTACGATGCAAAAAATTGCTTGCAACGACTTAAAAAAACATTTAATATTTCTTCAATCTTGTTCTTAAGAAGCCATCTGTGCAAGGAAATATTGGCATTAATTGGAGAAAATTACCAGGGGACTAAAAGACCACAGGACCCTAGGAAATACAGTCTCTTTCCACTATCTTCGTTTCTTTTTCCCACAATTCCACTTGCAAAAGATTGTTGACGCAGAAGAAAGGGGGGAAGTAGCTAGGGAAATAGAATCACGGAGGGAAGGGAATTGAATTTCCTGAGGTTCCTCTAAAAACATTTCTCTGTTTGCAGCCCTGTAGTTAGAAATACTTGAGGCTACAATTCTCAAATTTTACTCAAAATGACTTTTGATGGGCAAAATTAGTTTTGTTTTGTTTTTTAGTTTAGAGTTCACCCAGTAATTTGCAACCACGCTTACTTGTCCAAAATTAAATTAGAAATTAAAATTGCCCTCATCTGTGGGCTTTCGAGTCAATTTGAAGGAACGCCATCTAAATTTGTACAGTCTGATTTTACAAACAACAACTCATGTGTGCTCAACTTAGGAGGCATCCATAATGGACTTACGTACTGAGGGGGAGAGGGTTAAATCGAAAGCGTAGGGTTAAATCCATTGTTATTGTTGGAAATCTATGGTTAGTGTTGGAAATCTATTGTCATTGCTCCTTTGGGTATCAGAGGCGGTTGAAGAATAATTAAATGCGTTCGTACTTTATGGATGCCTCAGGTGGACGGCAGTGTGCCGCTGGGATTTTATAACCCCATCCATTTTTTAATGCTCAAACTTTCGTGTATACATAACATCAATGTTGTGTTTCATTCAAAACACCTAACACGAGGACAATATTTTATATCTAACCCAGCAACTAAAGCATTTTTTCTAAAAATCAAACCCATGTTTAGAGAATTTATTGCCATAAAACCCATCCTTATCGGCTTCACATACCTGTGCCAACTAATAGGGTGCACCCCCCCCCGGATGGATGCCCCCTTAAATTATCTTCAGTCCTTGCACTTGTACTGAAAAAGACCAATACACACCAAGAAACCATTATATACCACAGCAACACCACCGTCTGCGTTTTGGAAGATGTTTGTGACTGGGTAAAGCATACAAATTAACAAAACCAGACAAAAAATGGGGGAATCTACATCAAACAAAAATTCCATTGAATCTGATGTTTCGTGTTTAATCGTGAAATTGTGCTGCTAGTTTGTTAAATCCGTGAATTTTCAAAGTCTTAATTCTTTTAAATAAAACAAAGACACGAACTGTTACTCTGAATGTCTGCCAGTGAACATGCAGACAAAATGGAGCACGACCAATAATAAAGTGGTTTAAAATATTTGGTATCAATTAAAACAACTTTTTTGTCTGAACAGTAGTTTTTTTCGTATAATCTTGTATGTGGGTGTTACTTGGAAAATGGATATCATTTTGAAATGGTAGGCCAAAATTGTAGGCCTAAATCTTTTGAATGAGCAAGGGTTTGAATTTACTCCTTCATTAACAAAACATTCTAAAAATGGATATAATTTTGAAATAGTTGTTTTTTAGGCTATTGATATCCAAATAGGCTAATTTGGATATCAATAGTTTGATTTTAATTAGAGGTTAAAGTATTGCTGAGTTATGACCATCCAAAGAGGAAATACACACAGAGAAGCAAAAAATATAGGTTTGGCTAACTTAAACATTAAAATTTCAATTTCTATTGTATGCTAAAAATTTCTGAATTATAACCTCCCCCCAGGGAGAAAATACACAGATAAATCTTTTGAATTAGCAAGACACAAGGTTGGAATTTAATCCGTGAATTTTATACCGAGTGTCCCAAAAAGATTCCCTTCCCTTCATCAAAGCTAGCAGCATTCTTAAAAGGGATATACTTTTTAAATAGTCATGTGTACACGTGTAATGGGTAAACTTAGATATTAATAGTTTAATTTTCATTGTAGATAAAATATTGTCGGTTTATAACCTCCGAAAGAACGAATTTACAGAAAAGGAAAAATTATAGGCCTAAATCTTTTGAATAAGTAAGACACAGTGTTACAATTTAGGTTTACTGTTGCGTTATGTGCAAACAATTTTATTCTTGCAGAAATTCCACAACTCAGGGAGTTCTTAGTCTACTGAAAAATAAGATTAGTTATATGTAAGTTAGCCTATTTGGAATGTAACAATAAATCTTCGAAATTTTCTTTCACAATGTTTTACGGTGTCTGAAACCTAAAACCCTAAGCCACAAAAGAATGGCATCTTAAAATGGTGATTACAGTTCACATCTGCTATCTCGACTGCCCGTTACATCAAACACTCGCTAATTTTCGTTTTCCCTTTCCAGGCTTATACAATACTGCCCATCAATTCGAAAATTCTCCATCTCGAACAGATTTCCATTTCCCGAAAGAGTTCAAGACAGCGGATTTCAACTGTGTTTACTTCTTTTGAAGAACTTCTACCCTCCCTGCCATAATTAATGGCTCCCTAAAATGAGAAGAAGAATTATGTTGAAAAAGGAAAACGCTACATAGTTTTTTAGAAGCAAATCAAACCTGTATCCGTCTAGACGAGGCTAACTATATAAGGTGGAAATAGAACAACTGTTATGAAATTAAGGACTTAATATCAATGATTTTTGAGCGGATCCATGTCGAAAACCATTTCGTGTTGGGTAAATCAAGGATAAACAGTTCATGGAGGTCTTCGAGTTTACAATGAAGGTAACCAGACCAGTTGAAACATGCTATTTGTTACACTGGCCTTTGATCCCGTGACTCAAAAAGCCTTTTGACGAGTTCTAAGTTTCATAGTCTTTCGAGACAAACTATTACAATATTCTGTAATTATCTTAGTTGCCGGAAACTCAGTTACATTCATAGACTTTCATTTAAAATTTATTGAATGAACTTTTATCGAATGAATGGCCGCTTTTACTAGCGACGCGCAATTTGATCACACAATGATGTAAACGCATTATCCGCCCAGAAGCAATGCATTATGGGATCAATTGACACGCTGTCGTGCCCATTCTTCTTTCGCAACGTTCACCGCGTCATAGCAATAAAAACGCATGAGTTCATAGAAAATACCGCCTTGTTTTAAAGTAACGCGCTCTTCGTTTAGGCCATGGCCCAGGCTCGTTATCAGTCCGAAAGCATCACATTATAGAAACAATCGTGTCGTGTCCATTCTCCTTAGCGACGTTCATAACCACATTAATACGCGTGTTTATGAAAAACAACGCATTGTTTTACCAGCAACATGGTCCAAACTGCATTGTGTGTCCCAAAACGATGAATTATTATTGGAACAATGGACACACTGTCCTGTTAAATATCTTTTACGCACATTTGCCGCCATAACCATATTAAGGTACAAATTCAAGGGCGTCGCTACTGGAAAGGGGGTGGTACATTCCTTAAATAATTAACTACACGGATAAAATCTCGGGCAAAGATCGGGTGAAAATGTGGGCATCTGTGGTGCTGGTCAATGCTATATATAGTAAATAAATGAAATAGAAGCATTAAATATCCATTAAAGCATTAACCCTTTCACGTCGGGATTTCTTCCTACTAAACAGGCAAATCTTATTTGAGTTATATTTGGCAGAGTGTAGCACAGGCAAACCGAATTAATTTATATAAAAAATTTACGTTGAAAGATCTTAAATTAAATTAATGTAAAGTTCTACCCGCCTTTACCTCCTGGAAAATAGGTATTACGTTGTCAATGTCTATGTGCCTTCCTGGGGTTCAAGGGTTAATTTAAATCGAAAAAATTATTATTATATGGAAAATGGCGTAACATTTTAACTATTCGTCTAGACTTTGATTCAAAAGCATTATCTGTCGCGAGGCAATGTATTATGGGAGTTTGCCACTGGTAACCCTGGTGTCATGGTGCGTTCTTTTCGTGATCTTTGTGGCTCAATTCTGGAAGTTCACGCTTCCTCGAAACGTTTTACGTCAGAAGCAAAAACGTACCTTGAATTTCACTGTCAATCAAAAATATAATGAAAGAGCGTGATAAGTTGAAGAAATATTCAGAAAAAGATCATACTCTCCGGCCAATAAAGCTAAGGTACAATAAAGCTAAGGAATAAAATAACGAGGCAGCTACGCAACAGTGTGCAAGACTACTGGCATAGACTAATTGAAGAAAACTTAGGTAGTCCAAAGACAATAAGGAAAACTATACCATATATAACATTCTTCTATACCATCGTCTAGACGCATTATCGATCATGAATCGATCCATTGTGGGTGCAATTGACACGTGGTCCTGACCATTCTCCTTAGCGGAGGGGCGTTCCCAGAAAATCTTCTCACGTTGCCGAGAGTAGCATATACTTTTCTAATCATAAAAATTGAAATAGCTATGTAAGATTGTAAGATGTAGCAATAATTCTAAGAACAATGGTTAATTAAAACAATTGCCTAATTAATCCTTTGTTCTATATTGTTTTGGTAACAATAAGCCCTCCCTACCAATCTGGAACAGCTTCCGACGGCACTGTATGAAAAACGCCTGATTTCACATTGTATTTTCAAAAACTTCAAAGAGAGTTCTTTGATCTCATCTAAGAGTTTATAAAAAGGAAACGGTACAACAACAAAAATTGAAAGGTAATTTTTAAACGTGAAAAAGTCCATAAAATTTTAAACATTATAGTCCATAAACAGAACGAAAGACGTGGATTCAGCTTAGTGAATGTTGTATGGAGCAGCAATTGAAGAGAAAGACTGTTTGTCGTATACATAACGCAACAGTTCGTATCTATTCATTTTATTTTATGGTCTCTCGCGTTGTTACTACTGGCAATCAACCTGTGATTAAACTTTCATTAAATCGTTCATCAAGATTGCCGACAAAGTCCTCAAAATTTAAGATCTGCGGAGTAAACAGACAATCTATAACTCTTGGAGGGTGCTGCCCCCTTCAACACACCCCTTGGCTACGCCCCTGCATTAGTGACGTTCGCTGTATCATAGCGAACTAAGGGGGAACTAAGTTCATGAGATATAACTCCTTATTTTAATTAGCGGCGCCCTATACATCCAGAGAATATTCCAGACGCATTATCCGCCATTAAGCGATGCATTGTGGAAACAATTGATAAGCTATCCTTTCCATTCTCAATCAAAAAATCAATCAAAATTACTCACAAAATATCTGCTTTTTATTAATTACCAAACCTTTATGCCTCGAGATAACTCTTTATTCCTCAAACAAAATGAGTCAGTTGTTACCATGTCATCAACCAAGAACGGGGTTGATTTTTTGTTAAAAATCCAAGCACAAATCTCCATTGAATATTAAGAAATGTTTTTCTGGCTTCTGAAAATTCTCAAAGCTGCAAATGTTCAACAGAATACAGACGAATGTTTCATTTCGACAGATTTTCCATCGTAGTCCCGGGAGGAGGTAGACCTTAATATATGGGTAGGCCTACATGTGCTGCCGATAAGGATGGGTTTGAATTCTCTAAACATCGGTATCACTTTAAATGAAATGCCTTAATGCACGATAAAAAATTTTCCTTAATGTTGGGTAGTTTGGAATGAAACACAACATTAATATTGGGTATACACGGAAATTTCAACATTAAAGATGAGTGGGATTATGAAATCTCAGCGTGACACACCACGACTCTGGCACGGCAGTCGTTTTAAACGCCGTTCTTAATGTGTTGTTTTTAATATTTGAGAAAAGTTTAAATAAAGTACTGAAAAAAGCGCCCAATTTAAAGTTATCAAGATGGCCAACAAAAACGAGAACATACTTTATTTTGAAATGCCTTTATTGCGAAAAGCAGATAAAGACGACAAATAGCGAACGCAAAATTTAAGATTGCAATGACACAGAAAAAGAGGATACAAGCGTGTTATCTAATATTGCACAACCCCAACGACCGTTGACATTTTCAACCGCTCAACGATACTTGGTGCTCACAGAACAGACCTTCGTCCTTCGTCGTGCCAAACGTTTTTATTTTCTGCTTGTGGGAAGGAAATTAAATTAGAATAAATTATGCATTTAGTTCGGCACATGATAAGTTTGACGTTCGAAACAGAGTCGTGCGGCACGGTAAGCTCTGCCGTCCTTTGCTATGTTTGCCGTACTTAATTAAAACTGCCGTACTTAACTGATTCTTAACTGGTGCTTAATTCATCAATTAGGTTCGGCACTTTAAGAAATTTTTACTAGTGAATGAAAAATTTAGCGAGGTTTCTTATAAAAAATGTGTTTATCCATTGCTTTTTGCACGCTGTTTTTCGCTGGCTGGATTTTGCAAAAGGAAAATTATATTACATGTATGCATATCAGTCTTCAAGCTTGCAATCCATTTTGTTATGTTGCAATGTGTGTTTTACTTAAAGCTCCCAGTTCTTTGTCCCCCACAATCACAATCGAATTTGATGCAGTATTATGACGGTAAAGAATTTGTGTGCAATGCAAGAAAAGTAGGCAAACATGATGCAATGCAGGGGCAAGCAAGTTGCCCTTCTTGCAAGAATCCAAAAATAATTTTGTGAATTTTGATTATAAATATTTTTGCTGTGAGAGCAAGAATAAAGTTTCTTATATGGAAATGTAAAATTAAGGAATTAGAAAAGGAAAATTACCTTCAATATCTGAAACTAAAATATCAATACTCCCTTATTAACAGACAGACTGCTGTATTTAAGAGCATCTGCATATACAGTACATAGCCGTAAACAAGAACATAACAAGCATATAATAGTGATACATAGCGACAAGAAAAATATTTGATCGAGAGTAATACTGGCATTTTCGTTTTTTTAGTTTTATATATCATAAAAATATATATCATATATATCATCACATCATATCAGTTTATTACAGGAAAAAAATGTGCTTGTTCATTCCTACCTTAGCAATTTCTTTGAACAGAATAGTACTTGATGAATTGTCAATCTTCCGTTCCTTGCCCTCTTTGTAAGTGCAAGTTTCTGGGGTTAAATCTTGAATGAAATCGTTCTCCAAGACGTCAAGCTGGTACGAGGAGACATCTGAAAACCATTCTTGATGCAAACTTTTTGAGTATCTGCTCTGCTTCAAAACACCATTCAAGAGCACAAAGGTGTCTGGAACTGCATACGGCTCTGGGCTTGCGTCTATTTTCTCTGCAAGGAAAAAAGCTGAGCAAATCAAGAGAAATGCTGCCAATTTCATCTTCACGGTGCTTTGTCGAAATATCTTAGAAGTAGTAATCGCAAAGCTTGAGAATCTAGGTCCCTTGATCGCAGTGAACTTGCCTCTTAGCTGCAGAGCCAATCAAGACAGAACGAGACTAATTGGAACTAGTCCTCGTGAGACACTTTTATGGCGCGTTTTTCTTAAGACAAGATATAGAAACATCGTCATCCTTTGTTTGTTTGTCGGGGGGATATTTGTTTATCTCATTGCTTCCACAAACTAATTCTGATATTTTTCTTTTTCGTCAAGCCCAGCCAAAATTTTCGTGGAGAGATAAAGGGTGTAATCTTGAAAGTAGCGACAAACGTTTTAACGCCAGTGCTGATAGGAAAGCCGGAAAATAAATTTAAGAAAAAATAGCTTTTAGGAAAGAGTTGCTTGGTTTTTTCCCGGGGCGCATAATGAGTATAATCTGCAATTGTTTTTGATGAAAATATTTTGCAGCAGAGAGGATCATGAAACGATAATCTCCTGAATAGATAATCTCGTCTCCAGGACATTACATTTAACAAACAAAATATAAATTAAAATAACACGGTTATGTTATATTAGTTATCATGATGTAATTAATACTTGCAATGCATTTGGAAAAAAAATTACAGTTACCGGCAGATAATAGCCTTCAATAAAAACAATGCGATGGGCGCTTAAAGTGTGCACACAATACACCCATTTATCTTCGTGCGTCATTGCATCATTCCTTCTGCTAGTTTGAACAACAATTTATAGTATTTTTAGAAAGGACTTATTCGGTTCTCCATTAGAAAGTCCAGAGGTTCTTTTTAATATGCAAATTTACGAAAAGATCATTTAAAACATATGAGGCAATAAAGGTTGCCTTTTAAGGCCCATCTCCACTTAAATCGCAATTCGCAATTCGCATGCGATCTTTTGTTTCAAATGTACATGCGAACGTT
>JAYJMH010081506.1:0-10087 GCA_036873815.1 Phacellophora camtschatica | reverse complement strand
TAGAGGTATGTCGTGAACAAGAAAAATAAAAATAAAATAATAATCCTAAATGCATTAAAGACTATGATAAAGTATAGTAAGTAGCTCTCGCGTTTCCTTTTTCAGAGATTTTGAGGAAACCATTCATTAAAAGAGGGTGGTAAAGGGTTTTTTTTAGTGATCCGTGATTGGCCCATTCAGGATGTCCGTGAGCCGTGAATTGAAGATATTTTGTTCCGTGAAACGTGATTCATTGTGTAAAAAACGTGATTCGTTAGAATATATTTTCAATTTTTCTGTTTCATAGAGAAAATCTGCAAAATATCCTCATTTCATCACAAGAAAAAAGCTGGTTTTCATTCGATCGTTCCTGTTGCTCTCGTCGCTGCGATCGTCAGATCATTTACCAGTGACGGGAGCGATTGAATAGTTTCCATTTGCTTGCTGTTTCAATTTTGTAGCGATGACGTGCCTTTTGTGGATAAATACAAAGGAAATGAAAAAACAATGTAATAAATATATGTACACAATTTTTAAAAATATCACAGTGCCCCTAACTAGAGTGGCAGGGATAACATCCAAAAGATGAAAATTCTTTTTAGAGTGCAATAAAAGAGAAAATAAAAATTTATCTTACTAAAATTAGAAATAAAAATGCATGTGGGTAAAATTTAGGGGTGCATGCCAACCCCACCCTCGTTTTTTAGTACATTTTCCATAAAACAGCTTTTAATTGTATGTTTGAAGGAATCTATGCTGTTTGCAGTTTAATAGGGTTTACCATTAACACTTTCAGAGATTCCCCTTACCCCTTTTAGAGGAAGCCTGTTTGGGATTACTAGCCTGTGTGCAGCCTCAAAAATGTCCTTGAGGAGGGGGACAGGTGGAGGCTGGACGCAGACTAGTTATTATTTGTTTACAATACTGTTTATTTCGTTTTGTTGATCAGTAAGAGGTATGTCACTGCGGAGGAAAATACCTTTCCCTGAAGTCTCTCCTCCGCAGGGTATTTTCCTCCGCAGTGACATATTTTTTACTGATAAACAAAATAGACTTGGAGCAAGTCTAAGGTTACAGGAAATTTTTTTAATCCAGTGTAAAAAGCAAAAGTATTTTTCGATACTTCAGAATAATGAGTTTCAATTTTTAATTTTAATTTTCATCAGCAAATAGTATTACATACTCTATAATTCTAGAAGTACTCTATGTAAAAGCGAACAAAACAAATGAATGTTAAAAACTACAGAAGTGGTGCATTCATTAGCCCTATTTAGCATAGGCGATTTTGTATATTCACATATACTAATTATAACTCTTGGGGTGGAAATTTGATCTTCTCTAAAAGAGCCTAAAAGAATGATGATTTATCCCTAGCTTCTTAAAGTGTATTTCTATTCTCCTATTTCGGCATCTGAAAATAAATGGAGCTCATTGCAGATTATTTTTTCACTTGACAAAAATATCTTGATTCAGGATCAATTTCTTGATATCTCCCTGTCTCTATCAATTTTATTTGTGTGAGCTTCTCAAAAGCCTAGAGTAAGTTCTGTTCTATGTCGCATTAAAGTTGAATTTAATAATCTTAATAAATTTGTGCTAAATTTGAGTTGTGTTTTCAGTTGTTTTGTAAAAATTCAATTTGCTCGTGTTCGATATTTCTTCACGGCAACGGTCATTGTAATTGTCAATTTTACCAACCGTATTTTTGATAAGTCTAATTGTTTTCATTTAAGGATCATTGAATTTATAGTTTAAAAAGTCATGTTAACTCAAATTGGGTCTCATTTGTGATAACCAACACTGGAAAACCAGTTTTGCAATTATTGTTATTATGATGAAGTTGCTTAATATTCAAGCAGGCTTAGACAATATTTGAGCTGGTTATATATAACCATAATGCTGTATTGAATGAATTTGTTAATCTGTTAATGTTTTTCCTAAAAGTGTAGGCCTACTTTACCAGTGAGGGAAGGACAACTGGTGGAAAATCTAAGGGTCCAGTGGGGAATTTCCCCGCAAGTTAACCTGCGTGCAGACATTTTGGTTGGTAACTGGGGAGGAAAGTTCTTCTCTCTCCTCCCCAGTTACCAAAAAATGTCTGCACGCAGGCTACCGCAAGTTTGTTGCATGTATTTTGCAATCCCTGGTATGTTATATTTGTTTGCTGGGACCTATATCAACGATATACTTATTTCAACAAGCCAGATAGGGACCTTTTCAGACAGGAAGATTCAGCAAACCTTTTCAGACAGTGTCTACGTCTGTCCAGTGTCAGCAGGCTGGGAAGGGCTGGGACCTTTTGTCCGTGAAAATGTATCATCCAAACAACAGTACAATGTTTCGTCCAAACAACGTGATTGACAGCTTATTTTAGAAACTATTCATTTCTTCAAACAATTCAAAGGATTTTTTGTCAATTCAGCGCATGAAGAGCACGCACATACATTGTTATTGTAATGATGTTGATGATGTAACTGGAACAATGGCTACTTCATACATGATGGAACTCTTTGTGATTTCATGTCTTGTGATGATTGCCTGTTTTGCTTTCCTTGTAAAATGGTGGCAAAATGAAACTCCATACAGGAATATTCCAGGCCCAAGCGGACTTCCAGTTTTGGGAAATACTCTCGATTTTTCTGGGAATGCTGACCAACATGCTCTGCTTCAGCAGTGGGCAAAAACATATGGCAAAATATTCAAATATTATGTTCTCTTCGGTAATTTTTATGTTAAATTTGACCACTTAGTTATTTTGTTTTTTAATTATTTAAAATTATTTAATTGTTTAAAATGTGCTTTAGCTTGAAATGGTTTTTGCATATTTTTATGCAGAATAGAAGCATATCTAGGCCTATTTATTGTAAATGTAAACATGCAAAATATGGGGGCTTGGGCTGGGTTTTTTCCAATCTTCGCAATTTTGATTTAGAGGAGACTGGGGTGAGTAGATGGTTCACAACTTGTGAATCACAAGTTAGAGAGATGCGTGACAAATCACATCTTGAAATAAATATTCGAGCAAAATTGTGTTTGTTTCTTGTGTTTTGTGTTGAAATCTAATTGAAATTATAAAATCATTTTAAAAATTTTGTAATAAAATATGTTTCCACTATCAGGGGTAAAATTTAGAAAAGTTTCTATCGTTTGGCCGTGGGGGTATTTCCACGCAGTGCCAATAATTATTTGATAACGTTTCCTATTTCTGTCTGATTGTCTGCCCTCCTCGAAGTCTTCCTCCGAGCAAATAAGATGTGTCTAGCTCCGTTATCCTGCTTTGCTTTTGGTCTGTACGCACTTTTTCTTTTCATTCGGAGATGGCAAAGGAAAGTCCTAAATATCAATTTAAAATTTCTCATAAATAAAAAAGTCTTTTTAAGAGCTCTTCGAGTTTATTATGAAACTCTTGGTTAGGTCATTCAGCTCTCACGTGTAGATGACAGGCCACATGATCGTTTCTTTGATGGAGGTGACCTTCACGTTTGTCATTGTTTATGTCTTTTTTTATTGACGTGACCTTCACGTTTCAGTTGTTTTTTCTTTGTTGATTGACGTGACTTTTGACCCTTTTATTGTTTCTTGTCACATGACATCTATTGTTTCTATCAAGTAATTTTCCCCAGAGTGGAAAACATAAAAGCTTCTCAGAAAACATTTCGAAAAACTACTAGAAGTCACATGATTGACGACATTATCAAAAAGACATTTTCTTTGAAATTACGATATCTTCTGGCCCTTCCCTTCTGACATGTAAATAGAGCAAAGTAAGACATCGAATGATGCACAGCTTGATAAAATACGACATAATTTCTTTTTATAGATTATGACCTGATATGGAATAGGACCTGCCCCCCGTGTGGTGCCTTTTTTGTTTCTGCCTTTTTGGTCTTAAATATTTCGTTCTCATGTGCCTGAGGTCTTCGCTTCCGCAGGGTATTTTCCTCTGCAGTGACATATTTTTTACTTTTTACTGTTGAGCGAAACGAAATAGACTTGGAGCAAGTCTATACGTTTTATGGCAATATAAATGGTGTGGTCGTCAAACACACCCTTAACCCCCCCCCCCCTATCTATGATAGCTTTCTACGGAGCTATGTTCAAATGCATATATCTCTTTTGCAGGAGGCTACAGAATTCATATCACAGATCCAGACATTGCAAAGCACATCCTTGTCAAGAATTGTAAAAATTATAGAAGGCAGGATATTTTGAAGAGACTGCTTCCAGGATTGGGCAATGGACTTATAACATCAAATGGACGTGCTCACGCGATACAGAGAAAGCAACTCAACCCATTTTTTTCGCTGACGAAGGTGCAAAGGTTCTTCCCCGTTTTTTCAAATAAAGTTAATGAGTTGATTGAGGTAAGTAACGACTTCGTTCCAAAGCATATTTTACCGCAATTTTCAACGGGAATATGCTAATTCAGTGACCCCCCTCTTCTATAATTCCAAGAGCAATGTCAATTAAAAACAATTGAGTAATTAAGCCTTTGTTCTCTATTGTTCTAAGAACAATAAGCCCCCAATCTTGAACAGCCTTTAACATCTGTAATTGTAACACTGTAATGTATCCAACATCCACAGAATTTCATCGTTTCGAAGCTAGAAATCTTTTGATCATTCCGTGCATTTGTTTACGTTTTTCACAATAGCCAATGGAATTGCTTCATTTTCCTCACGTGATGTGCCAATTATGTCACGACAGAATTTTTGCTGCAGAGAAGTTGTGGTTCAAAAATAGGGAAAAGTACTCTCCATATTTCAGCCCGGGGGCAGAGAAGTAAACTTAAGAGAGGTAAATAAACGTAAGAAAATGCAGAGCAACTTAAAATGCACATTAAATCGAAGTAAGGTGATTTGTTAAAAATGTTTTTGCTTTTGCTGTTATCTTTTTTTGCCGAAGTTAAATAGCGTTTCATGTGAAAAGCTTCTGCGTTAAATACAACACAAATTTTTTTTATAATTAAAATTTTATTTTTATTTTTGTTTTTGAAGCTTATCACCCATAAAACAATATTCAGACTTGATCCGAGGTTCCATATCTACAGGTTTCTTATATGATTAAAATATTCAGACTTGTTCCGAGGATGTACGGTATTTCAAAAGTAAATTTCCAGTACGCCTGCCTACTCATTCGCTTTTTGGTTCATCATTTGGTTAAATTTCTGGAAATTTAAAAAATCCAAAAGGCTAGTTTCAGAAAATAAATAAATAATGGTAGAATAGATGGCATAGCACACCGTATATGGTAGCAAATTTAGCACATTGTAGATCAGTGGCGTTGGAACGAATTTCATATTGGGGGGGCTGTTAACAAGAAAACTGAGAAATGCAATGTCACCTTTATAATGTTTCTTCAAAACCTAACCTAACGAAAATTATTGGGGGGCTGGAGCTCCCCCAGCCCCCCCAGTTCCAACGCCATTGTATATGGTAACCATGTCTGTTTAACAGCACTGGACTAAAGAAATAACCGAATCCAAGGATGAATCAATTAAATGCGATGTTTTGGAAAAGCTCACACATCTTACTCTTGACGTTGTTGGGTTATGCGCATTTGGTTATCATTTCAACTGCATTCTTGGTGGACATAGCGAAGAGAGCAGAGCAACTGACGAAGTCTTGAAGGGAAATTTTGATCTTCAAAGGCGGTCCTTCGAACAAATGCTTCCTTTCCTGAAATGGATTCCATCAAAAAAGCAAACAACATTCACTGAAGCAGAAACTTGTCTTCGATCACTTATTGAAAGCGTACGTAGAGCAAAAAAGAATTTCTCTCATTTTAATCGCTGATTGGGACAGGGGGCAGTTACCCCCCTCCCCCTACTTTTTGTCAGACATAAGATCTTAATTATATTGCCAATGATGTGATGAATAAATTTTCAAAAATAATTCGTAAAATTCGTCAAAAAATCAGTCTGTAGTTTCTTCTTGGTAGTTGGTTGAAGTTGTCGTCAAGGCGTCAAGTCGCTGTCAAGGTGTCAAGTTGTCGTCAAGGCGTCAAGTTACTTTATCCATTTATAAATTTTTTGACTGACAAGAAGATAAATTCTAACATAATCAGGGATATTTCAAATGAAATACTCTAGGTATCTAACTTTATTTTCTGAGTTTTAATTGATTAAAAAGGGGGTAGAGTTCCGCGTCAACATTCGATCGAACATTGGAGATTCGAAAAAAACAAAACGCCACATTGGAATTCGAAAGATGAAAATAGGATTTAAATTGTAGAATAAATAACCATATTACCCCCCCCCCCAAGAATGTTGAGGTAAATACCAGGGCGTAGCCATATTACGTGAGTCCTATGTTTCCCTGTGCTTTCGTAATGCCGAAGGCGGAGAATAGACTTACTACAAAGTCGTAGTTTGGCTAATGATATCTGGATGGACGCCAACAGCCTCTTTCTCTAATATTTATTCAATTAGCCACGGAAATAGCGTTATTTGCCTGGATTTTCCTTTCTCGTCTTCTGATTGGTGTTACAAAAACAGCAGCCCAGATATTTACTTAGAAAGATATCAGGCCCTTGTTGAGCGTGGGGGCTTTTCCCCCCGCATCTCCTCCGCAGTAGTGAAACTAAGGGCTTGATGTAGTCAGGCTAGGCGGAGAAGCGAACTGAGACTCTTGTAATAAGTCAAAATTCTAACCGGGAATCCCTGGGAACGAGGATGAGAAATATTTAGTAAGAAGAACATTCTTCAAGAAAAAATTTTCTGATGATAAAGCAGTATTGTTAGTTAATGAATCTACATCATTATCATCGACAAAATCAAGTGTGTTCTATTGTAGGTTATCGAAGAAAGAAAAATGGCAAGCACTGGTCATAAAAACTTTGGAAATGAAACTGATAAAGATCTACTGACCATGCTTTTTCTGATGAAAGATGAGAACGGGATTGGATTATCCAGTGAAGACATTTACCATCAGGTTTTCACTTTTTTAATAACAGGCCACGAAACCACAAGTTTGACAGCCACGTGGACGCTTTATATGCTCGCAAGACATATAGAGATTCAAAAAAAAGTACGCGATGAGATACTGAACAATTGTGAAGGCCCGGACTCAGAAATCACCTGGAGCAATCTCGGAAATTTAAGTCTTCTTGAAAACTGCATAAAAGAAGCTATGAGGCTATATCCAATTGCAATAACTACGGATAGAACTGCTATTGGTCCAGACAAGATCGGACCTTACAACATACCGGCCGGAACACATGTAATGGTTGGTATTGGCACTCTTCATCGTGATGAAACCTTATGGAAGAAACCTAATTCGTTTGATCCAGATAGATTTAACGTAACAGGTAATAATGTAATATTTTTTTACCGGTTGGTCCAACGTTTGATACCTTGATTCTCAAAATCTATCCAATAATAACTAAGTAATAGTCATTGAAACCAAAAATAGAGGGTTTCTGCTCCTCTAATCTTTTGAAAATACTCGTTGAGGCTTTTTTGTAAACATAAATAACTAACTATTAGCAAATACATGCATTATAATCGTTGTCGTGGGAAATACATGCATTACTAGGTCATCGTGGAAACATAATGGGAAAAGACACAAGGTCTTCGTGTACTCCCACTATGATTACTATGTGAGATTCTTGCAATGAACAAACCAGTTCAAGTTTAACAGAACAGAATAATTAGGGGTGCTGCTACTTCAGTTCAAATAAAGCACTCTGTAATTTTAATGAAATTGAACGTCATAGTGGCATTCATGATCCTTCTATTAGCGATTATATTACACTATTTCATTACATTATTGGCGGTTACTGAGAACTGCCAAACAAAAGGAGATTGCATGAGGCTTTCGCATCTCGCATCTACATTGATAATATCTATAACCCAGGAATTTATGATAGCTGACCAAAAATATTTATACGCATTAAGACAAACTGTGGGCAGTGCAGGAGAAAGTTTTCATTGTCCTCTTTTCCTGTGCCACAAATACAAATATGTTTTAGTCAATCAAAATTATTTCGAAATCTGTTCTCATTCTCATTTTAGATAACGAAGAAGCGAGAAAGTATCAATACTATTTTTTGCCGTTTTCAAGAGGACCAAGGATGTGTATTGGATACAGATTTGCCATGACAGAGCTCAAAGTCACATTAGCAAAATTACTGAAACAATTTGCTTTCAGCGTTCCTGGCCAAGACCAGACGAGTTTTAATAGAATTAACTCAATTTCAACTTTGACTTTGAAGCCATTCCCCCATTTGAAATTGAACATTAAATTGCTGGATGAAAGAAAGAAATGACAGTGTTTGTTTACAAACAAACTTTAGAGTGATTCTTAGTTTACTATTTAATTAATACCACAATTATGCACTATAAAGAAATTACTATTAGCTGAAAATTATAAAGGTTCAGAAAGTAAAGAAAATATAAACTTTAGCTTGAAATGACAAGCAGTTGTTTAATATTTTTGCGAAGAAGAACGATATGCTTATTTATTGTAAACACGCTAGAAATAGAGTAGTTTGATTGGATTGCTTCATAATTTTGATGTACAAGAGACTGTGGGGAGTAGGCAGTGTACATATCTGCATGAAGGCACGACAAATATGGAGATATGCTGTGGAAGGGGGCTTTGAGGGTTCCCACTTTTGTTCTTTTTGTTTTCTTACTTGCTTCTATTTTACCTTTTTTAAGAGGACCCTAAATGTGTATAAATCCGCCAAAAACTAAAAGCTATTGAATATAATGATACATGGTAGCTGTTGAAATATAAAGGCATTTTATTTCATTGTTCAAAGTTTTTCTTTATCTTTATTTTGCCAAACATCAGTAAGCTTTAATGTTTAATCCTTAACATTTGGTACATTTGATACATTTGGTACATTTGGTACATCTTAATATTTAGTACATTATCTTGTCTTGACACCAAGAAGGCTGCAGTCATAAATTTCATATTATCTTTGTTTGTATCTTTCATTTAAATGTAAGGTCATGACTTTTGGTCATGTAACAACTAACAAATGTAACGTCATGGTTTAATCGAAAAACCAGAACAATGTTCTCTGCAAAAGGCGTACACAAAAAATCGCCGCCTAAAAGATCAAAGAAAAAATCGCCGCCAAGAAACATGAAATAATCATAGAAATTATACCTTCGAGTAAGGCTTCATGGGACTCTGAGATGCTACAACATTTTAGCCTTTAACTAGGAATTTATTGTACGTACTTACAATGCCCAAAGTTGTTTCTTGTTGTCTTCTTTTCTCCCAGTCGTCAGAAAAACTACTATGGAATTTACTAAGAACAGCCAAACTCTCGATGAATTTAAAGCAAAATATTAAAACCTAGAATTGTGACAGTTGGACTTGCTAATTGTGCAATATGTATATCTGAAACTTAAACTTTTCGGTGTATACCTTAATTAGTTTTAGCTATTTTTTAACATGGTTAAGCAAATTTTAATTAAGTCACATACATGTACATACATATAATTTACTTAAAACGTTTTGTTCCATTTATCTTTTATGTTCCATATATTATTGTTGGTCAAATACCATTACTTCCCTAATTTCTACGGTGCCATCTAAATCGTAATCTGGATAATCTTCTGCAATTTTTACAACGGCATCGGCATTTTCTGCTTTTACAATATAATATCCTCCAATCAATTCTTTACCTTCAATCAACGGGGCATCGGTTACGGTACGGTTTGGTCCAGATACTCTTTTCACATGTGGCACCAATGCATCACCAGCTTTTACGATACCTTGTTTTTGCATTTTTTCGTTCCAAGCGAACCATTTTCCCATACGTTCTTGCAACTGCTCTGGCGATAAACCTAATTCTTGGTAATCTGCACCAATGAAAATCATCATAAAATCTTTCATAATTTAATAGTTTTAATTTTTACATAGAACTCGCTCTAAGTTCTTTTTGTTTACCTCATGACGTAACCGAAATCAAATTAGGGACAATTTTCATATGTTTTTTTCAAAAAAGATAAATTAAGGATTATTTAATGTGAGAAAAACGCTGTAAAAGCCATTGACCGTTAGACTTTTTTGACAAATGTCATATGATATCGCAAAAGCATGCTTAATTTTGTAAATCGATTTAAAGAAACGAACATATGTCGCATTTT